>KK351021.1:716281-764876 GCA_000671755.1 Glossina brevipalpis | reverse complement strand
CTCAATCAATAATCAATTATTGATACTATCTCGTAGGAGTTTAATAAGAATCTGCGATATTCTAAAATTCAAATTTTATTAAATAAAAAAAACATTTGTTAAAATATTCTTCACTGGTGAGATGGATACTTGCAATTCGCTTTTAAGCAATTAGGCAACAATATGTTCTCGATTATATTCAAAAATACATACATATTTCGGATCCTTTTTTTTTTTTTTTTTTTTTTTTTAAACTGCAAATTAAACTTCTTGTTGTAGCTTTTTATTTATATTTTTGCTTTATTTTGAAAAGCTGATTAAGAGATTATTGTTTGTAAAGTGTTTTTCCATTTTATTGTTTCGCGTAGAGTTGTGGTTAAAGCTTATAATTAGGATAATTTAAGTGTTGTAAGAGCTCTCTTCGTAATACTTCGGCTGCGATAGCTAATTTATGTTCATAAATTAATTTTCCCCAAGAAAATGTATTATACAGTCAAGCACTAAAGTGTTAAGCTCTTAAGCAATATGTTTTTGTTTCTCGTAATTAAATTCTAACATTTAATATAATATATCCCCTAAAATCTCATTTAAGTTTAGAAAAGCTCTTTAATCATGTTTTATACACTTACATCTTTAATTTTATACGTTTTACATTCATTAACCAAGATTAGTTGAAATGTGTGGTATACACATTTATTTCTCAAACATTTAATTTGTGCTTCTATCGTTCGTCAAACTTTCTCCTTTTATTATTTTATAATAAAAATATTCAGTGAACTTCTTAATTAATTTAAATTTGTTCCGGAAATTTTCAATTTTATCTAAAATAAATTTACAAAACCTTTGAATTAATATAAATTTACTTCAAAAAAAACTTTCCAATTAATTAAGTATCGCTTAATTAAAGTTTTAATTAGTTTTAGTACCGCTGAAAGAGAACTTTTTAACATAGTGTCGGTCTGCGAATTGGGATGATTTCGCCAAACTCTTCAATTAGGTAAATATCGCTGTAAGAACTTCTTAATCAACTTAAGGTTTTTTTTTTTGCAAATTGTTTATCATTTCACAAATTTCTATTTAAATAAACTATGGGTTCTCGAACTCTTCAACTAGCTTAGTATCATTTCACTAAATTTTTTGATTAGTCTAATATCGCTTCGTGAACTTTTTAATTATTCTATTATCGCTCTGCTAACAAGTGTCTTGCCGTCTCATTTTTAATTAAATAAATGTTACTCTATTAACTTTTCAATCTTTTCAGTCTTCTTCTTGTTATAAATACATTTTTAATTAGTGTATTATTGCTTCGTGAATTTTTGAATTTTTTTTATATAATTCTACGAGCTTTTAAATTGATTTAACATCGTTTTTATTAACTTCTTCTCGACGCTGCTCCGCGACATTTAAATTAACTTAATATCGCGGTGTAAGCGTTTCAAACAATCGTTTATATCCTCCATAAAAATAAAATGCGAAGTTGTTTAAGTCATTCGTTTAAATCCGTTTAAATGCCGCATAACTGTGCAGACAAGCTTTAACATAAATATTTTTCGCAAAAATTTAAATATAACGTTCGAAAATTTATGTTATCCGTTTAAAAATAAATTCACAAGGTGAGAAAAATTCAAAACCATGTAAAAATTCAATATAAAAATCATAGGGAAACTGAAATGAAAATTTGAAATGAAAAATAAAGTATCCAACAAAATTCTCCTGAAAGCGAACTATTTCTCTCTTGTCATCTTACTTCTAGCACATAGGCTACAAGGCCTCGACGAAAGGATATGGAGAAGCAGCGAGATTGTATCATAAAATATGTCTTTTTCTCTCCATAGTCATGCCATCATAGAAGACTTCGAATTAGAGAAATCATAGCCAGATTTGAGGTCAACTTTGGATCATTTTCTGTCATTTTCTCTTCGGTCAGTAGAAAATTTATCATAGTATAGCGCTATATTCTACGATGCATATTTTGGCGTCATGGATCTCAGAGAGCCCTCTTTACGTTGTCGTACAAACATTTGCGATTGAATTGGTCGTGATTTTATATAAATTTCCAGAAACGGCACAAGCATAAAATCACATATAAATACATTGTTGCTTAAGCATGACATTTCATAACCATGGAATCGGAGAATCAAGGAATTGCTTTAAACATATAAAAGTATTCTTTGCGTCAACCAGCAGGATAAACACTTATATGACGAACGATAAAAAACTAAATAAAAAAACCAAAACTTGCACACGTGCTTTTAGTCAAGACTCACAAAACAAATGTCACAATGGACACGATTCCCTTTCTACAACGGAAAAGGAAAAGTATACATTTTTTAGATAATTGCGTCAATAGTTTGCAAACTACAGCATATATTGACCATGAATTTTGTACAAATATTTATCAAAATAATCTAAAAGTGTAATGCGAAAATAAACAACAAAAATTTATAACAAGCGGTCTTTATATGTTTACTTAAGTGCAGGTAGCTTTTTTGTTTTTCTTTTAATTTATTTTTTTTTTTTTTTTAATAATAACGATAAACAAAATATATATGAAAATAAATTTTTGCACATTCATTTCAAATTTATCCAAAATTTTTTTTAATATTTTTTTTTGGTCAATTCGTTTCACCTGAAATTCATGGTTTGTATAACAATGCAGAGGAAATTTTTAAATGAAATTGAAAAATAAATGGCCTGCGGCGAATATATATTTAAATGTTATTCAAATTGAATTTTGTTCTATAGAAGCATAAAGCGGGCTTTTAATACACATGTCAAAAGTATAGAATATTAAGAACAATATGAACGAGGAATAAATATAATAAGGATTATCAGGAGATGATTATAATGCGTACAAAAACAAATTGAAATGTTCCATACATAAAGCATTAAGATGATAGTCGTAAATACGCAAAAAATATATAATTATTGCAATCTTGCTTTTCTATTCAATTAAAAATATTTATAAACTTTAGAATTTACATTTGAAAAAAATCCTTTTGCCACAACCCGTAGAATGATATACAAAATACCGAAGGTAATTGTAATTTTATATTTCCTTAGTTATGATTTTAAATTTGTCTAAAATTCTGTCTTTCATTCTTGGTATCAATCTTTGGTCTCATATTTAAATACATATTTCTAATTTATTATCTAAAATATTTTTCAACGCAATCTTCATCTATAACTGATAGCAAGACCATAAGCTGATATGCACGGCAAACAATGTAAAGAAATCTCAAAGAAAACTTATAATTATCTTCTTCTTTGCCGGATATGAAAGTGTACCAGGTGGGCTGAAAAGTTCGTAGGCTGACACATAGATGGTGCTACTAGTATTAAATCCATATAATTGTTAATTATCCCTAACCTTCAAAAGATACGTATATAAATTTTGATAGCTGTTGCACTATTAGTATGTGAGTTAGAGCATTTTTAGTGAAGCAACGCTTTGGAGTCAGTTCGTCACGTGCAGTCCACTCGGCTGATTGTCAATTGAACTCCGGTGTGAAATGATGATGTCATGTTTCATCCATTGCCACATATCAACGCAAAAATTCGAGTTTATTACGATTGTGAAGAGCTCCAAACACTGCTTAGAATCATCAATTCATTGTTGTTTTTGGTCGATTGTGAGCTCGCTGCGGCAGCCACTTTGAACTGAGCTTTCGCATATCCAAATATTTATTCACGATATGTCCAACACGTTCCTTTGATATCTTTAGGGTCTCAGCTTTCTCAATCAACTTCATTTTACGGTTATCCGGTATCATTTTGTGGACTTTTTTGGCGTTTTCGTCGGTAACAGCCACTTTAGGGCGTCCACTGCGTGCATCCTCCTCAATGCTCATTTCGCCTCGTTTAAACTTAGCAAACTACTTCTCTACAGTTGATATTCTTGATGCAAAGTCCGAATAATGTTTATCAAGCCAAGTCTTGGCTTCAATAGTACTTTTTTCGTATTTTTCGCATTTTTTTATTAACACACGAAATTCCTTTTTATCCATTTTTTCAATATTATAATAGCTTTTTTTCATCCTTCTGCCTTTCCTGTCCGTCTAAAATGTTTACACATTTATCATTTATATTTTCCGAGGATTTTTGGTTAATTTTTGAGCCTGTTTCTGTAGTTTGCTCTTTTCAAATCATTCCAAACTGTCATAGGGTTGGCGTTTGATGCCTTCGCTATTTTCTGATAACTTGCGTGCCGGCCTCGCTTCACCAGTTGCAAAATTTTAATCAACTTTTTTAGTGTCTGGCGGACTAGAGCGAGATGCATCTTTGACATCAAAATTTTCGGAATGGCATCGAGAAAACCATTCCTGGGTCCTTCGTTCACTCACCGCATTCTCACCGTACACTTTACAAATTTTTTTTTTTTTTACCTTTTCTATAGTAAAAAAAGCATCACACGGCGTATTTCTTCAAATATTTCACTTATTTTCAAATCAATGTAACTTTTTACACGAGCCACGAATTAAATAACTACATTAATTTCACAAAAAATGTAAACAGAAATATCACGTTTGGTTAGGATATTTTTTATGAAAGGCGGGTTCACAAAACGGTCCCATACCATTTAAATTCTTCATATTCAATTGATGCGTCAAACTATTATTTTTCAACGATTTTTGTCGAGATGTATTAAAAATGATTTTTTTTTTTCATATAATGACTAATCTGAAATGTTTTTTGTTTTCATATAAGATATAACCATAAAAATAGACTTAATTAGACTGGGTTTACTGTGCTAAATTTACATAACAATCATCTCTTTTTCGGACCTCCTCTCGTACAAGTATTCGCGTGAAAAGTACGTCTTAATATTGCAAGATTGTTTAATTTTTGATATGATGTACGATCGACCTTGCTAAGCTATAAAAGTTTAACTTGGGGAGTTTCTTTTCTTATTACTTTTTGCATACTTAGGAAAAAATTGTCTGCCGTTATATTTATTCCGCATTGCACATGATTTTCGATAAGCTCGAGTACTATGAAATCAATCTAGTGCATATCAAGTGACGAAATCCATTTATATAAAAGATATTTAATTTCCACGTCTACCAACAATTTCTTTTCAAATTTACAGTCATATTCTGAGCAAAATCATAAAGACGTCCTAAGTCACAAAGCATTTTGTTATTTCGTGGTTTTCGTAACTTAACACGAAAGTAATATTGGAATCATTTACTGTGACTATTACGCCGGGATATTAAATTTAATAATAATATTTAATAATATTTTCTCTTATAACTAATGAACGATTACAATGCTAAAGTCCGGACCTTAGTCGATTTTCATAATTTATTAATTTTATTATATTATTATTATTTTTATTTATATAAAAATAACATAAAATATAAAAAAATTATCGGAAATCACGTAAGGAGGAGAACGACTATAAATCTATCAGAAAATTAATTTTCTTCTCTATGGGCTAATAAATGCGTTGAACTTTCTAGACTATGGGAAAAAAATCTCTAACTGAAATAAAAAAAAAATCCTTGAAATTTCCAAAAAAAAACTACTTCTGATAAGTAAATAAAAGTTTGTAAAATGCAAATTCTGCGATTCTGTCTTTGAGAGATGCAGCAAAAATTCCAGTCTCTAGCATAAAGTCTTCATGGAAAAAAAGTGAACGTGAAAGTTAGTAGTAAAAATTAATAAAAGATTTATTTCAATAAAAAAAACAAACCCATTTTTCAAAATTTTAATAACTCAATTAATTTTCATTATTTTCACTCAATGACCCGCGAATCACACGAAAGGCATGTAATATACAATAAAATCAAACTAGATTTCGAAACCGCATTCTCAAAAATGCTTGAAATATTATTACAGAGGGACGCACTATAAAAATCAATTGATTCAATTTTTCGAACACAAAACTCAGAAATTCTACAATGATACCATAATGATTTTGCAAAAGAATGATTGCAAATGATTATCGATCGAAACGGGCATACGCTTGATTTAATAAAATTAACTTGAGATATAAGAAAAATGCCTTTGAATGACGCTGAAAGAAAGTCACGAACTTTTCCCTTGACACAATATATATGTGAATTCTTTGTAAAAAGAGTATGAGAAGATACGACACAGGTGATTAATAATACATTTATTGCTTTTATTGAATCATTCAAAGGGACTTTACACTAATTCATCTATGGTGTAATGAACTTCGTTCGAATCAGTTTTTGCTTAAATAAAATCAATTTGAAATCAATAAAAGCTTTAGAATTAGAATAATATAATGGAAATATGTCACGCAAATAACGTAACGCTTCAACTAAATTTTTTTCATTTCACAGACTTCAAAGTTGGCTTTTTTAATTCCATTTTATAAATGAAAAACGTTAACATTCTCGCAAACGATTTATCTCAAATTATTTTTATCAATAAGGAACAACTTATAGAATATAATGGTATAACGGAAGCTATGGATCACTCACATTTTCAATATTTTCTCGAAAATAAATAATTTTTTTGTAAATAAATTTTTTTTTTTTTTTTATTTCTTTTATTTGTTTTTCTTTATATCTTTATGTATTTTCTTAACTCTTCCAGTACTTTAGTAACCATACCAAATTTATTCATAGTAAAAAAATGTATCCCATATATATTAACATTTTCGGCTTCTAATACGGTTAAAATCATTTGTGTTACTTTTTGTGCAGCGAAAAAACGAAACTCGTCTTTACCCTTTTCAGCATAATAACGATATTGTTCCAAATCTTCAGGAAGCATTTCAATTTTTGTTAATTCCATAAGGAATAATAAAGATTTGATGTTATCTGGTACAAATATACCAAGAATAATTGGTATATTGATAGAGTTGAGGCGACAAGTTTTTATAAAATCTATAAGAGATTGAGCATTAAAGCATACTTGTGTTATTATCAAATCAGCACCAACGCTAATCTAATTTAAAAAAGATCATTTATTACTATATAAATTCAAAACAATATAATCTGATCAATTATGAGATACCTTTTCAACTAAAAATTTCATATCTTCTTGCATTGTAGAAATGCTCGGATGACCCTCAGGATGACCGGCAACAGCAATGGTTATTGAATCTAACAGATAACATATAACAAATTTTAGACATAATTATTGAAAACAAGTTAAAATAGCATAGATTAGCAAGGCGCCTTCCTTCCCATTGTGTATAACATACATAATTTCGGAACACCTCCTCATTTATAATTCTTTCTAACTAACTACACATGAATTTATAGGGTACCTTCATCTATCCTCAAAGGCTATTCAAAGATTATATATTTATTTCGTTATTTATATAATAGGATAATTATATTCTTAAAATATTCTACACCATAAAAGTATTACGTCAGCTATTAGTCGATCATAATCATTTCTACGATATACCTTCGGGCAGCTGTAATGAAAAAATTTGTTTTAAATTTCTTACTCCGTTATCTGTTGTAGTTTGTAAGCTCCTACTTTCTAAAAGATATCCGTTAACTTTCAGTTTTCTATTTCAATGGCATTGCGGATGTAAAAAAAAAAACTTAGAACCAGAGATGACGATCCCCTAAGTCGTTTTCGAATCCAACACGGATCAAGAGAATATGTTTTTACTAAAATATATATTAAGTAAAGCAAAAGGAATGAAATATATGATATGTTTTGTTTGAGGAAAGGAAAGACCCTTCGTAGAAGAACGACGGTCCAAAAAAACTCATTTGACTCTGCGAAGTAGTGGATATATAAAAAAAAATCACACAACTTTTTTAAAATTTCTTTAAAATATTTAAATCAAAACAAACAAACGTTTATAACCTGTTTTCAATAAAGCTTATAGAATAGAATAGAAATTCTTATCATTCTTCGTTTACCACGTGCACGTGCTTATACAAACAAAACTTTTCCATTTATTAAATAATAGCACAATTATTACCTTGACATTCACGTTTTATCTGTGCCACCAGTTGCGATGCATACTTAAATTCTTGTTCGTTATCATATTGATCACCTCGTACAATGACAATGTTAGTAAAATTTAATTTTATAAATTCATTTAAACGCTTTGTATCCAAACCATAGCACGATAAATGCGGCGCAATTAGCATTTCGTGTTGCTTATCTTTTAATTTTTTGGCCACACGTACAGATCCAACTTTTTCCACATTAGTAATGCGACTATAATCTAAACCCAACCATACTATCGAAGTGAAGAGAGGTAACATTTTACCAAATTTCGTATAATCCAATACCAATTTCGAATTATAGCTGCGTGCTAATATTTCAATACCATAGAAATATTCTTTTTTTTCAATCTTCTCAGCTATAGCAATTTTTAGGTGTTGTGTTTTAGGATATTTACATAATTGTGGTTGCTCTCTAAAACGAAATTTCGGTTCATATGAACATTTAGCAGATTCAAGCTTTGTTGTTGTATGAACGTCGGGTAAAAAATGCGCTCCGAGGTGCGTTGTATTTGATATATTTGAACTCATTTTATTTAACTGGATTATATATAGCACATATGCAATATTAATTAAAAATATTTCTTTCTTTCTCCAAGCGAAACGGAAACTTGAATGATTTAACACAAACGTTGCATACTAATCTTCTTATCTTTACTTTAAAGGCAGGCAAAGCTTTTGTTGCTGTTTTATTTCTTTTTAATGCAACGCTCATTAGTTTTATAAATATAATGCTTTATAAGGGGAATTACGTAGGCAGGGAACTACGAAAAAAAAAAAAAGAAAAAAGTAAATAAATAAATAGTTAAGTAAATGACTTATTTGTTGACTTTTTTGTTCGCATGGGAAGCAGGGAATACCGGATTAATATATCAAATTTGTCTTGAATTATGCGACATGATTTCAAGTTTTTTACGACTCCTTAAAGGTTAGTTATAACGACATGCTGAGTTTCAAGTTTTTATATTTATTAAATAAACAATAAACAATCGAACGGCTGAATGGATTGGAATGATCAAATTGATTGAGATCTGACTAAACGATCTTTTAAAAGAGCTAAACTCTCTTTGTTACTATCTTTTGAGGTTATATGGCGACAGATATTTTACTTTTATTTTTATGTTTAAACTTTTCAAAGTTTACTACTTAAATGACAACATAAATCTAATTATTATTTATTTCCTTTAAAGATATACCGCATAATTAATTCTCTTCACTAATGAATTTACATCATTAAGTTATCAAGCGAAAAGCTTTAACAACTTTTAATAATTACTCTTTACAGCAAGCTTAAGTGCGCTGGATTGACGCGAATCTTTGACCTTTATAGTTCCCATGTTAAATGAGTAATTGAAGGATTTATAAAAAAATGTTAAAAGAGTTTACACAATGATTCTGTATCAATAAGATTCACATTCAAACTGCCAAAATAGAAGAGATTATTACGACTGTAAATGGGAGCGTTTATAACAAATCGAATTTATTGATAGCGAGACGGTTCATTTCGCCCTCTATTTTTAGGACAAATCGGTAGAATGGACTATCTTTGCTATGAAATTCTAATGAGATGACGCAAAATGCTATCATGAAGTTCGATTCGAAAGATCGATCGGTCCATTAAAATATACTCTACATTTAAAGGGAATTTAAAGTGTAACAAATTTTAACAAAAATACACACATTTTTAGGTAAGGGAACTATCGCATTTGGAACTATAAAATATACATGCAATACATTATTGCATAATCTAAAAAATGAAATAAATATTGAACTTTTATAGAGTCAGTAATTCATTCAATATGTTCTTATATCAGCTCCAATTTATATTTCACGACCTAAAGCTTTGGTATCAAATCAAAATCAAATCAAGCTTTATATTTTTTGAATACAATAACTCAATAATGCTTCTTAGCTTTTAATTTTTTAATAAATTTATTTTATTTCAGAAATATGTGTAAATTGAACTTGATTTCTCCATTTTTTCCTCTCGTTTTTTTTTTTTTTGCACAATATCATTACAGTTTTTTCTTTCTTTTGGCAACTATTTCTAAACTGTTATGTTTAACACATACGTTTGTTATATATTTCAGTTGGTTTTAAAACTGAAACAATTTTATTATATATATAAATTTGAGTTTATTAAATATTATGTTCTTTTTTAATTATTTAAAAAAAAAAAAAATTTACTTGATATTAGTACAGAAATATATTTAAAATTAAAAACACAATTATATATAAAACATGTATAGAAAGATTTTCATTCATATATGAAAACAAATGCTCTAAAGGGTCAAAGGGCCAGAAATATATAATCGACGAAAACGTAAATTGCCAAAAGTGGGTACTACAGTTGTAATCGAAGTTTCGAAATGAAAAAGTTGCATTATCTTGCAATTGTTTTGTGAAAATTAGAATTTACTGGAGCAAATCGGCCTTACAAAGAAAATAAAACAATTATAGATATATCGTTAAGTTTACTTCTTTTCTGTCCGAATGCCACCTTGCAACTTTATACATTTGGAAGATTTTCAACAGGATCGTGATTTCATGATTTAATACTTGACTTTTTACTCATTCTAGGAGCAATTTTTTTTTTTTTTGTTACGGAATCGAATTGTGAAATTCATAATATAGTTTAGTAATGAATCGAGTGAGAAATTTGTATTCACTTTAAGGCGAATTTTTAATACTCACTATCTAAAACCAATATATAGAAAGATGTAAACCATTTTATTATTTGCGGAAGTGTCAATTGGTCGATCAACTTAGCATCTTAAGCTGATTGATTGGATCTCTGATTCATATTTCTGACTAATAAAAAAAAAAATCATGAACACGTCCCTTTTTGGATGGCGGATATAACAACGGACTATGTGAAAAGAAAGTAAACTTGAACGCCTTATTGCCTAAAAGGTGCCACAAAATTAATAGACTAGTTTTTTATAGTAAAGTAATTTCAAATTTTGCATTTTCAGGTTATGGATTTGAGGAACCCATCGCTTTATAAAGACAGTGCATACATCACAGTGTAAATGCAAACAGACAATAATTACAATTTAAAATTTAATAAACGTTAAAATCAGGGGTTTTGATACGTTTCAAATGTTTTTTTTTTTTTTTAATTGACCTAAAATTAAAGTATACATCAACAAAGAACAAGCAATTAAGGAAATATTGTTTATATTTTCCACCAATTATGTCACATGTTGTGTAAAGCGCAACCAAAAGTAGAGCTTCTACCAATTCGTCAAATTATATTTGTATACATATCAGTAATTTCTACTAAAGCACATGTATTTTTAGGTATCATATGTTGATTTATAAAAAGAAAGATAATAATAATAATAATAATAATAAATAAAATAAAGTATCAACTAATTTTGGGACGCCCTTTAGTAAAAAGAGCGGCTATTTACTTAAAACCGTCTCTTGTATACCCTTTGTGGCGCTGGCGTTGCAGGGTTCTTTTTATTTTATTTCATTAAAAAAAACTTTTTTACTTATTTTTTTTTTTTTTTTTCATATAAAATAAATTTTTTCCTGGGAATTTTTAATATTTTTTAAAATTTTTTTTACAATTTGTTTTTTGTGACTTAATATATTACATACATTATTCGTTATAAATATTAATTATTGATTACAATTAATCGAGTTCTCACTTAATACCTAACGCATACGTTTACAATATTTCTAAGCATTTATGTATATTTCTATGCATTATAAAAAAAAAAAAAAATAATAAAGAGAATTTTTTCACATCTTCCGGGAAAAATGGGTGCTTTTTTCTAGTTTTATACTTTTAATTTAAGAAAAGAAAAAACTTGAGGATTTCACTATAAGCTATTGCAGTCCATGATGGTTTTGTCATTTCTTTTTGATACGTTGTACGATCCATTCAAGACCCTGATAAAGACTAAGAGGAAAATAAATAAGTGTACAAGTAATTTCATATTTTTAATTATTATAATCATAATAATATATAAAATGTTTAATTTTTATAGCGATCCTCAAAACTGCAATATATGCTAGATTTGTCCTTCCATTTGTAAAGACCATAGGCATCAGAGAATCTTAAAAAAAAATTTCAACGCAAAATTCGAGGCCGATTTAGTTACGGTCATTTGACCGTTCGGTCGTCTCCCTGTAGCCCGTTTTTAGGATAGTCACGGCCGCAAGAATTTAAATAGAACACTGCAACTTGGTACATAGAAACATATTAAGTTTACGCATGGGCAATTATCCGCCCACAATTAGCAAAAAATGTATTTTAGCTTAACGAAAATTTTGTATATTTTTTAAGAGCGTCTAAAAAGTCACCGTAAAAATGAACGGTCCCGATCTAACTAACTTGGCCCCGATTAATTAAGTATTTTTCAATTTTTAAGTATTTAAGAACTCTTCTTATATATTATTTAGAATAGAAATCTACTTTCTTGAACTCAGATGGGTACACGATTTTAAACAACAGTAATATTATCCAAGAACTCATGTTAGTAGCTTATTATAAAAAGCACATAGACCGTTCTTATGATAATCATAATTGACAAAAGATTCATACTAAAATTTCAAATAAATTTGATGAACAATTCTCATAAGAAATATTTTTCCTCATATACGTCTTTTTCAATTACCATTCGTTTCCCTACTTTAATTTCGTTAACCAATCAAAGTATATTATTTAATATTGGAATAGCGCAGTCTTCCAACAACCATTAAAAAATATGTAAAAAGTTTTTCGTCATGTCCATATTCAATGTTGATTTGTGGTTATTACTTAACAATTTCAGATTTCTATCAATAGTTTTACGATGGTGAGCATTCCAGCTCCAAATGGTCTACGATGCTTAATTTTGACTATTACAAATCAAACGACAAATCATGTACGGACTCACTCTACGTGGTGGGATGCATAAAAATTTTAAATACGAAATCAAATTAATCCACAATATGAAAGCGCCATCGACATGATAAATAGCAGCTTCTTTTCGAAAATGAAACTATTTAACTTAAAAAAAAAATATCCCATAAAGGAATCAAAGACGAAAAGAAATTCTGTTTCGTTTCCAAATAAAACTGTTTATCCATAATATAGCCTTGGCATGTAAAATAATGATATAAAATGTATGCAAGCAATTAATTACCCTTCTCCAGTTAAAGCACAACATGCTTGTATATGCCACTGATGTTTTTTAATTGATGTTAAATCCAATTGTCGTGATATTTCAGCTGCTGACATGGAGCCTTTTAAATCCTGTTTTTTAAAAAGATGTTAATAATAAATCATATTTCGTATATATAACTTTCAATAAATGTAAGGTAAATAAAGCAAAATAATCATTTAAGCCTACTTGTTTATTGGCGTACACTAAAAGACTGGCTTTACTTAAATCTTCGTGTTGTAACATACGATACAATTCTTCACGTGTCACAGCCAAACGTTCACGATCTGTTGAATCGATTACCATTATAATAAACTAAATATAAAGATAACAATATGTTAATATACATATGTATATATATATATATATGTATATATATATATGTTAATTATTATATTTTTTAAAATAAAAAGTAACTATTTTACTTCGGTATTTGTATAATATGTACTCCAAGCTGCTCGTAAACTCTGTTGTCCGCCTAAATCCCATACCAAAAAATGTATATTACGCCAGACCACCTCCTCCACATTTGAACCGATTGTCGGACTTGTATGAACGACTTCGTTCATTAAAAATTGATAAAGTATAGTTGTCTTGCCGGCATTATCCAAACCAACCATAACCAGTTTATGTTCTAAAAAAGGAAAAAAGTTGAAAAATTAATTAAAAACAACAACAACAACACAAAGCTTATAAACAAAAAAAACTATATCCAGTTTAGATTGAACAATTTGATATCCCCATCTTACACTCTTCTTCTTCTTCTTCTTAACATTCTTTCATTTTCATACACACATTTTCGTGAGAAAAAAGCTGCTCCAAAAATATTAATGATTTTTTTTTAAGAGTTGATGTCTTACAATAATCTTAAAAGCAAAACACCTGACGCGCCGGTACATGGACTTTCAGACGAAACGAAACTTGATTACAAATTTGTTTTAATATCTATTTGTCATTTTTTTTTTTAATTTTTTTATCTTCTTATTAAATTAAATAAATTTTAAATTGTCTGTTTAATACTGTTAATACTTACTGAACTCGACTTAAAAAAAATTATTTACGATATCAGAAGAAGAACCTAAGCTTTTAGGCAAAACTCGTTACATTAACGCATAAGATTGTAAATGTGGAATAGATTAACATGCAAAATTTTAATTATCAATAATCCTATGGTGTTACTAACTAATCTAAACTGTTTAATATACCCTTTAATTGAAGGAGAACAGAAGCATATGCTATATAATGCAAAAGCATATGTTCCTCTATAAAGATGCACACAAGCAAAGAACGACTGAGTGACGTTAATAAAGGAGAAATACAGCATATGGACATTTGCTTAAGTTAATTAAGTAATAAATCTACTGAAGCATATGTTTTACGACGATTTTTTTTCTTTTCTTTTAAATGAAGTTAATTTTAATTAAAGAAAAAAAAAGAAACACCACAGTTTTATGAGGCTAACCAGAGCAAAAAAAAACGAAAAAAAAGAAGAAAAAAAAACACATTGAACTGGTTTAGCTGATTTAGGGTAGGTCAGGTCTTAATGAAATATATGATGCTATCGATATATTTAAGAGTACAGTAATGTTTTATAAAAACTTTTTTTTTTTATATAAAGCTGAAGCAATTTAAAATTGTAAACAAAATATTAATAATAGAACTGATAAACTTTGATCTTTTTCGTTTAAGTGATTGGCGCCTTCATGTGTTTTTAATGAAATTATCTCAAAATTAATTTAATTACTTTCTTAGATACACAATTACAGTGCAATACATAATAAATTTAATATTTTTTCTTTTGTTTCAAAAAAACGAAATCTAATTAAAATTTGATAAAATTCGTTCGCATTAGAACAATAGGTCAATAAACTCGATCACATATATAAACAAGGGTAACTTTAGTTGGGTATAAGTATTATATTATTATATAAAATGTAATTTAATATTTATTATGTAGAAAAAAATTTTTATGCCCAGCAGAACCATAATTAGTGCATATTAAGTATTAAGTCAACGTATCAAAGGCACCGCATGCTAACACTACTCTCTTAAATATATCGAAATAGACATTAGTTATCCATTAACTTATGTATATATATATTTCTGATCGATGTGAACTGAACTTAACTAAATCGACTAAACCATATCCAACGGTCTGTTCATTTGCTAAAATCACTAACATGATCTGACAATAAATGAAGAAACTTAACACCATTATCCTTTATTTTCAATTGCTGTTCCTTTTGGGAGCAAAAAAAAAAAAAAAAGATGAATCGAACAAGAGATTCCCTAAAAGTTTGCCAAAGTATACAAGACAAATAAAAATAACGTACTTCACCCTCATGTTTCCTTTTTTCTTTTTTAATTTTTTATTTCAAAAGAAAAGCACGAATTAACACAGGAATATTGAATCTATCTATTGGGAAGGACGTTAAGTTATCTATGCTGTTCAGGCATCATATGGTCAACAAGGTTCTTATAAGATAGCCAAACACATTTGTTGCGCTCTTTTACTGTTAATCGTGATAGTTTTTATTGTGCTTTGTACTCCTTTCCCTCTTCTCGTAAAAATAAAGGAAATGAGACGACATATGGAAACCAACGATATAGATGAACTGAAGTTGAAGTACGATATTGAAAACAACAAATAAGAAAATTATATTGGACTGTGCCGAGTCTCTTATACCCACCCACTACCTTTATCTTACAAAAATGGTGAAGAACTAAATTGTAATAGGTGGGCGTGGCAGTGAAAGAACTTCCAATGTTTCTGCCAAATTTCGAGCAAATATTTTTATTTTTGCGGCCAGAAGAATGTTTATCACAGACGTAAGATAGTTAAGCAGCCACACAGATGGAAAGACGTACCGACGGATACGTTTAGATGGATTCCGAATTTCATACTAATCCAGAATATGTACATTTTATGTGGTTCCAAAAGCATCTTTCTTAATGTTACAAACATTTTCACAAAAAGAATTAAATTTCAATATTCTATTATATCGAATGGACGGAGCCGATCCTTTCCATTTTTACACAGAAATTATGGGATAGCTACAGCAACATTTTTTGAAAATTTTTCTAATTCTATCTGCTACGGTTTACGAGTAATCAGAAAAGATCTAATTTTTTGTTGCTTCCAAAAGCAGAGATGTTTTAAGTCTACGTCGTACTATGAGCGCGTCCTTACACCGATTTGGTCCATTTTCAATACCAACCTGCATGCAAGAACTTTCAATGCTTTTGCAAAATTTGAAAAGTGTACCTTCATTTTTGCGACCAGGTGAATGTTTACCACAGACATTACACAGACAGACAGAGAGAAGGGTACATACTTAAATCGATTCTATATTTGATGCTGATCAAAAATATATATATACTTTGTGGTGTCTCCGAAATTTCCTTTTGGTAGTTACAAAGCAAATAACAAAATGAAATATACCTTTCACCTTCGATGATGGGTGTAAGGAGTAAGAAAATTATATTCGGGGGTGAACGATTCTTTTATACGCATTACTTTCTTTTAAAATTCGGTATGACTGACTTTTTTGTTTTTGTTTTTCGAGATGACTTTGTTAAGAAAAAACTATAGACCAAGTTTGCTCGTCTATTCAAAGAAATCGTGATTTCGAAAAACGGTCGAGCAATAGTCAAACGACAATAGCTAAATAAATTCCAATAGTCGCGCTAATGAAAGCTATAAATACTTTAACGAGTTTCTAAGATATATGAAGATGCGCTACCAAAAAAAAAAAAGTTTCTTTCGTTATCTAACAATTCCCCGTTATAATAATCATAAAAAGAAATGGTACACAAAACGCCAGACTTGTCTGCACTTTGAAAAGTTTTCTTCATTTTACATAAAGCTTTTACGATTTTTAGAATTAATATACACTTTGCGCCCTTCAAATATAAAATGAAAAGAAAATAGTTCTGATTATTTGATAGGCGTTCTTTCCGAGCAAAAAACTGATGATCTGGCGTATTTCTTCTCAATTCATATTCTCAGCTTGTTTCCAAAATTTATTACGTGGACGACTTCAATCAATTTCGATCAAAGAAAATTTATAAGCATAATATCATTTGGACTTTCTTACAAGCACGTGTCTCCTTATCCACCAATAAATCGCATCAAACGGTTACTTTTTCGTGATATTATTTTTGTAAGATAATATCTCGCTAGCTAACAATTACAAATAAAATCTCAAGATTACCAAAAATACTCGTTTAGAGTGTATTTGTTGTTGCCTTCATTTTCTAGGGACAATAATTATTTTTTATTTAATTCTCATTTTCCTTGTTCTCGAATATTTTTTGCTCTTGAAAATAAACTTAGAATATTGATAACCTATAGCTAGCTAACACCGTTCGCGCTAATTGTCTGGAGAGAAGACACTAAAATTCATTGCTAATGCAGTGCTTCAGAATAAGTTTGGATGATTCTTACGAAACTTCAATCATTTCCGGTTTAGTCTAAAAAAAAAAAAAAATTATTTTCATGTAAAAAGATTATTTCATGTGAATAAACGTACTTTCAATAATTCTCGATTACAAACACTACGAGAGCTAAGCTTTTGAAATAATAATAGCTACGCACACTTCGAAGCGGTGTGAAGTCTTATCACACTTCAAATCTTTGCCATTTCTATTGGCATTGAACTGCAATTAGTGAACTGAATTAAACATGAAAGATGTCTGCACTACTTCACGAATTTATTATAACTCCTGTATGCTGATGCCTACAGTGGGAGAGCATATCGATAAGTTGATCTGCAATAGTGTTATCTCTGTACTCTGTTCAAAGTGAGTTAAATTCGAAAATTTACTATAAACGATATATTAGGTGCGTCAAATAAGCATAACGCAATATAATCAGATATTGATTGTTACAAAAAGTATACATTTTTGTCTATTGAAAACGTAAATAAAATAATCAATGTAGGACACAGTTTCTCTCTGGGGTTTTTCTATTTATTAAATTATCAAAATCTTATCTATAGAAAATGCCTTAATCTCAGATTACCTCGTATCACCGACATTAGAATCACATTTTAAAACTCATTTAAATTGAACTACGACTTGATCTACTGTTCGCAGAAAACTGAGTACTTTTCCATTTTTTTGTTAAGTTACATCTTATAGGTTAGTCTTGGATGATCTAAAATTCAATATATCAAATTTCAAAATTAACTAAATCATTCTAAGATCTTGCCTTGAATTATAGAAATACGAACTATATAATAATGATTTTTAAAATATATACAATATACGATATATGTATGTATATATGATATGATATATACATATATATATATATATATGATACATATCAACGAACGTTATCTATCGCTATCAAATATCGTACATACAGATCCGTGGATATATTATAAGCAAGCAATTTTGCAATGGAGAGTCTTACAAAATTCGTCTTAATTTTAATTTGAATTTTTTTTTTGTTTTCTTGTGTATATTTTTCAAATTGTGTTTGTGAAATTTTTCGTAAAGACCTTGCATCTATAAAATGAAATGTTGTCATAATGGAATCAAAACAAAATGAATGAAAATATTTTATTAATATTTGATAAGTTTTTAAGCAAGTGCCGCACAACAAACGATAAGCTTCATAAAGCTTTCATGTCTCTAATACTTCGTAGGCAATTAAGAGTGAAAAAAAAAAAAACTAGTTTCAATTCTTGCTAAAGAATCAAATGCCTGACCGAACGAACAAAATCACATAAATTTTAATTGATTGTGGTAGGAAAATGAATAAGAAACATAATTAAACCAGTTTAATAGAAGTGAAATGAAAAATTAAGCTACGCAATGCATCGAATAATAATTAAATTTACTAAAAGTCTAAAAAGTATTACGCCCAATAATATACATTTATATATTTTCATTTATACAACAATAAATGATCGCTACGAAGTTTATTTAATATTTTTTTAAATTGTATTTCCTATTAAAAATAAATAATAATAATAATACTTTTTTAATTTAATATCAATATGAGAACTGGGTGATCTTAATATTTCATAGAAACACCTTTTTTGTTTGCTTTATTTTTTTTTCATCTTTATTGTTAATGCACCATTAACCCACATAACTGCTCGAATTTCACTAAGAACACAGGTAAATATATATGCATACAATCGAGCATATATATTTAAGTGCATACATACAAATGTCTATAAACATACCCCAACAGTATATGGAAACATTAGCAGAAATTCTTTTGGTGTACTATGTATATAATGCGATACGATATATATATATATACTTTAAGAAACCGTAAACTATATTGTTACGGTTTTTTAATTTTGTGTCTACTACTCGTCTGGAAATTGATATCGTTTCACAAACATTCTTAGGAAATCAAAAAAAAACAAAAAAACAAAAAACTTCAAAATTAATTTTACACCTTTCACTCTACTATCTTCCCTTAAAAAACCAAAATTAATATTAATTTTCTTAAATTTCGTTTGGAAAGTAGAGGAGAGTTTTGCATAATTCTATACTTGAATATCTTGATTTTTTAATTTATTGTGATTCAATGAGATGAAAGAGGATCTTTTTTGTCTCAGCTTTTTAACTGGTCTTACTATATAGACATCATTTGGATTTTTATTCGATATTTACCAGAATATGTTGATCTATTTATTTATTTATTTATTCAAATATAAATAAAGTTCAAGTCCAATAAAGGTTCAGCTGAATTAACAGGGCAAATCCCTGCAACAGCCTGTTTTTTTTTTTTTGATAATTTTTTTAGAATGGAAGTAAAAGTATTGGAATAATAACATTTGAGGCCGAATTATTGAATGAAATTACTCTTGAAAACTATGTAAAAATGGTAACACCGGAACCAGAGATGTTCACAATTTACTCCGTAATGTAGTCATGCCATTTGATCGATTTCGACCATTTTCAATGCCAATCTACGTGCAAGAACTTTCAATGTTTTCGCAAATTTGATATTTTCAGTTTTACGATCAGGTAAACGTTCACTTTACACATTACACAGACAGACAAATGGATAAACGGACATGCCCAAATCAATTCGGAATTTGACATTAATCAGAAATATACAAATTATGGGTGTTCCACGCATTTTAGCAAAATGAATATGTCCTCAAATCTATTGATTCTGTGTAAAAAAGTAATTTGTAGAATTTTTTTAGAAATTTTAGAACTGCTTCACTTTGATAGTCGCAATCGGGGTTTGTACACCTCTAGTTTCGATCTATAAGGGACCTAATGTAAAAATACGGAAACTAAAATTTTACTTATTAAGGACATAAATGTTCGAAAGGTTTGAAAGTCTTGAATACTACGTATATATATCTAACCTGACCTGACTGACCCGGGCCTTTAATGATAGTTTTTATAAGTCTTCTAGTAAACGACCTGAATTTATCGATTGCACACTCTACTTAACAGCTAAGTATTCATGCATAAACTGAAATTCTACGCTACGGTAACTTAAGATAAGTATATGAAGAGCAGAAAATTTTGGATGTTTCCAAAAGGTATCTTTTTATTTATATTATCATATATTTTTCACTTTAGCAGTGATTTGAAAAAATCACAATACTATCGTCCAAACATTTCACACAAATCTTATTTCATCAAAGATTTTAAAATCGAATTAACAATCAATCAAAGAGTCTTAAAACTCGATTTTAAGTTGTCCAGTTACTTTCATTTTCAGTAAAAACTACGCTAGAGATGTGCTACATATACTTTTCAACTCATAACATTAACATTGTAGAGGGTATGTATCCAGTCGCTGTTGCATTGAAGTTAAAAAAAACTCAAATTTATTAATTGCGACGTTTCGTAAAATATAAATTCATACTAACTATAAAACGTAAAGTAAACACAAATGTGTTTATTTATCTTAAGCTTCTAATAACTTACGTAATATTTCATTAATTGTAATAGAATAAAAACAAAAGAGTTAACAAATATTATGAAACAAAACTTTACATTGGTAGAAGACACACACTCCATTAGTTCAACTCTATATCATATTTCTAAATTAATTCCATTACATTTAGGACAAAACAAAATCGCTCGTCAACATCATGTTGACAAAATTATTTCCTCTATATAATAATTATAATCATTTTGCAGCGTAAACGATAATTCTATTATTCTGCACTTGTTCAGTTTCTTATCAATCCTTTCATAAATGAGGAACTTCACGACTCTTCCATCATTCTACCATCAAAACTTCAGGCATCCTTGATAACAACAAATTATTTTCTATCTTTAATATTTTAAAATTCCTAACACACAATATAAACTTTTATAAAAAATACTAAATTTTTATTTTTTTGAATTGCAATTTATAAAAGGTTTTCCTTTTTTTTTTTTTTTTTTTTTTTTTTTTTAAATATATATACATAGCTCATAATTATAATTATAAGTTAATTATTAAAATAAATAAACTTATATAATAATTACAATTAAATTTTTTATAGACAGAAAGGGAATAAAATAAATCAAAACTAATAGAATGGATAGAGTGAGTTTCAGCATTTTAACCGAATGAACGTACACTAATTAGGTACTTGGAAAATGCCATTAACGGAATTAAATGATAAAAGCTTTCTTTATACAAAAATACGTCTTATTATATTTTTTAACCGATGGTTACTTAAGCTCGTAATAGAATTTTACCATTCGGTCCAAGATTTTTCTGTACAATCTTTTATCATTAATGATTATGATAATTAAAGAAAAAATTTTGATATATATAGAGTATATATATAGTAAATTCACATGTTAAATAAAATGTACAACTTATGAAATCAAATAAGAGTCGTTTTAACCGTACAACAGATGCATTTCTTCTTTTTTAACCTATGGTTACTGAAATATTCGATTACATTTTATCTTTAACTTAAAAATCTAATAACAATTATTTTAAAAAATATTAAGCCTAGTTGTAGAGATAGTGTTCACTAACCCCAAATTTCGGTTTATATGAGTATGAGTATGAATCACGTAAATGAAATAAATATATGTGGATTCTCATCCTTTGGAAAATGTTGTGAAACAAAGAGGTTAAAGTAAGGTTTTATAATGATTGTATTAGAGAAATTATATCAAAATTAATTTCTCTATTTTTAAATAATATTCACTCAAAGAATTAGTTCTATACATAGTCAAATAACTAAAATATGTAAATTATTAATAATAATCAAGCTTTTCTAGTGTTCCATGCTTTTAAAAAATATTCAAAATTGTTTAAGAATAAAGATTGATTTTATATCTGATCTCTTTTACTTATCCGCTTGAAATATTCCAGATTATTGTATTGCTTGTATTACTAAATTATATTCGAAATATGAATAAACTTCATCATATATTTGGATTCTCTGCAATTATTTTCTTATAATGATAACTTAAAATTTTAGCTTTCACTTAATGCATAACACTCCGCAATACTGGTTTGAAACATGCAAATTAATCATAAACTCAACAATTCGAAAAACATATGTGTCCAAACCAGTTGTGAAGTTCACACTCTTTAAATTGATTCGATCGATCGACATTTTTATGACGTTTCCAAATGTCAATTATTCGCTATTCCTTACAACGGTGGATACGACAATCTCAGGAGAAGAATGTTTTTGTCATTAAATCGTTGTTCTCATCATCGATTTAACCAATGGAATCGTATATTTCTGATTATTATAGAAATCATTTTCTTAATCATTAATTTACATATCGATAAGTGATCGGAGAAAATAAGAATCTATTGTTATCAGATGAAAAGAATGAAAACCTAATCCTAAATTTTCCACAATTACTTTCTAGTTAAATTGTAAACTTTTATTTATTTTATTAACCTCAAGAATATTAACAACAGATAAGCAAAATGCTATCTCTGTTGTGAATTTAATTAAATATCATAAAAAATGTCAAATGTTTTCTTGAAAACATTTTTAAGTCTTAAAAAAGTATTTTTATTTAAATGAAAGAAAAAAACAAAAAAAAAAAAAGAAAACTAAAGTGCTCGTTGAAATGTCTTGAAAATGCATACAATAGTTTAATTAAAAAAAAGGTCGTTAAAATTAGTTAATTGTCGTTTGTTGCAAACACTTATATCTTACGAATTCTCTCTCAAATATGTTTTACTTATATTTCTTATCTAAATCTTTCTAATCTAAATATATTAAAACCAAGCTTTCATTGAAATAAATGAACCAATGAGAAACTGGAAAAAGTGTGTCCATCTTAAGGAATCCAAAGTTCACAATTTCGTTCGCAATACTTTTCATTACGCCCTTCCTATTTTTCCAAAGCCACCAGCGAATAAATTAGTTTTTTCAATTTTTGCTACTTATAAAAAAAGATCAAATAAAAAATGGTGGCGTTGACGAAATCTTTGGAAAATATTGAGTACAATTTTTACAAAAAATACACATTTACTTAGAAAGCCAAGCACAAAACCAGAACAATGATGTTTAAAATTCGTGACTTAATCATGAAGTTGATAGTATATCATGTCTGGTTTGACATGATTTAGGAATGCTTTCGCTTGAACAAGAAGTCTGTTGCACTTGGTCTTGTCTTGTGTCTCAAAAGCAGTCAATTTTCTTGAAATGAACAATGACGTTCCTAAAAAAGAAAATCAAGTTATTTCGATGCAAAATTCAACGATGTAACGAAATCGATGACTTACTTTAAACATTGAAATACTTTTTTTTAGTAATTCCTTTCTTATAAAATTGATCCGTTTAATGCTTAATAATATACTTAATTTTTTTTTTCTTTTTTTTTTTTTTAAAGTTTAATCATAACCGTAGCTTCCCTATTTCAAGTTCTTTGATTTATCATATCGACGAAAAAAAGGTCAAACTTAAAAAGAAATTACGTAAATAAAATCTGTTACAACAAACAATTTAAGGTTTCAAAATAAGAGAATTATTAAATTCAAAAGATATGTGGAGTTATTAAAGAAAAATTTAGCTACCTCTATGCATATCATTATGGCATAAGGAATCGTAAATGCTTCTTCGAGTTGATAATCCCTAGAATCACCCTAGACATCAGAAACTTTGTCAAACTTTTCCTTCTTTTTTTACAATTTACATATATAATCAATTACCTATAACGTTGGATGTCTGACAACCGTCCCAAATCAAAGCTCTTTTAGCTTCCTTCTTGATCAGCCCTAACACTTCTATTAGATCTAACTAATATCATAAGAGCGCCTAGTTCTTAAGTTTTGTTGTAAATTTATATGGTGTCGTATTGCCACGTGTTGTTTTTAATGGACACCTGATTGTGTTGATAGTGAGTCCACGCAATGGTTATATTCCTTTCATTAAATTGTCATATGTAGATATAAATACGAACTTACCTTCGTTACCAAACATACTCCATAATTTTGATATTAACAACCCCATCTTGAGGTATTTTCATATATTTACGTATAATAAAAAAAAAAAGAATCCAGGAAAACCGGGCAACGCCAAATTTTTATTATTTTACTTCCACACTAGCAATGCATAATAAAATGTTGTTATACATGGAGATACAGAGATTATAATTCATGTAATGTTCGAATGTTTTTTGAAGCCACCGTTCGCTCTATAGTTTACTTATTAAGTGCCTTTTGTATTATAGATAAGGCTGGGACGTAAAGAGACAATAAATTACGTAAATTAATGTACAGAAAATTAAAAAGGAATTATTACAGTGGTATTCATGCATAAGCAATTAACGCATTGCACATGGGGATGTGTAAAGATTGCGTTCCTCACAGCAAATAACCTTTTTAATTAAACACATTTATTCATGTATTTTTTAGATTTGTAGAAACTTTCACTTGAATTTGGTTTAATATGGCTCTAGTTTTTAGCGCTACATAAACCAGCACAGGCAGAGATTATTCACCTAAAATTATTAGGTGCCTTACAGGTAATCAAAAGAAAAGTTTAAACAGTGTAATAAGATGTTCAACCTTTTTCTCTTTTTTTTTAACACACCGTCAACAGCAAAAACAAAATATTAAAAGGAAATAGATATTAAATTGGCAGTAATTTATGGGAATGTTACAAATCTTTTAAGACTTTTTTTCCTCTTTTTTTTATCTAGTTTTACACACACTTGCACAACAATTTCTTTGTTTCTCTTCCTTAACGGAAATAAATATTGGTCATCATCACATTATTCAGCTTCTCAAAATTTTTCTTTTCATATTTCATTCCTTATTTGTTTTTTTTAGACATTTCGAATTTATAATTTAATTAAATGGAAACGCTAGTTAAAAAAAATTGCACGTAAAAATCACAAGAACTCACAAACATTGGTACGCATTAAAACGTCGCCTATGGCCAGAGTTGTCGTTTTCATACAATAAGTTTTCCATTAAATTTACATTTGTGCAGTATGTACTACTGGCAATACTAACCGATGTTAAAATCCATAATTTCTACAAACAGCTGATTGTAATTTAAATACATTTATTGAAATTATTTGAAAAAAATCGTAATAATTTTCTGCAAATTTTTAGATTAAGCTAAGTTAAACGTTTTCATAATCATTGCTATAACAATGCGTAAGAGAGAATTGCAAAATATTCCTTTAAAATTGGGTGAATTGAAGGAGTACGATATAGTGAAAGCAGAACGAACACCTACTAAAAATAAAAACATTGACGAAAGCAATATGAAGGAAACTTCACCCATTGTAAACGTAGCGGCAAAATCTAAAAAAGAAGTACAAGAACGAATAAATCCAATTATGTAATAATCATCTAAATAATAAATAATTTTTTAATAAACCAGTTTATTTTTATTTTATAAAAGCAAACAGGCCAAGCCTCAGTATTTAAAAAGAACTTTTTGATAAAGTAGAGCACCAACATAAAAACTGCAGGAACTTATCCTTTTAGGCGCGAATTTGTAAGAGTATAAGAGCGAACACAATATCAAAATTAAAATTATCTTTACAGAAGTATTTCAAATAATTTAGCCAAATTATAAAGTCCGTAACATTAAGGTTGCTAGCTACTTGAATTCAAAGCATTTGAATTTAGTACTTGCATAAATAAAGGGAAGACAAGACACATATTGTCGACATCATCCGCCATTCTGTTCCAGTTCCCCATATATACAAGTAATTACCCCAGATAAATCGATTGGATTGCAAGATACTGCTGCTTCTCACACTTTACTCTGAATCACAAACCGAGACCAGACGTCAAGCACACAATGGCATTACTCAATGAAACTAAGGTAATCTTGAAACCAAACTGGTACACAAGATTTTATTGTAAAATTGGGAGTAATCCTCGTAGAAGTATTCTTTCAAACATTTTTAGAAAATGTTACCAATCGACCGAGTTTACGATATTTTTTAGTTTATTTTTTGGTTTAGCCACTACAGTTATTTCCGCGCATTTCCATTGAGTTCGATAATGGTTGAATCTTAAAATTTTATTAAAAGTTAATGTTAAGAAATTAAGAGTCTTATCTAGTTAAGATTTAAAAACTATTCCAATTTTTACATAAAAACTTCTTACAATATTCAAAAATTATAAAAAAAAAATTAAGAAAAACTATTTAATAACATTTTGGTGCCATACGTATATAGAGGAGAGTATCGACTGTGATCGCCTCTATTTACGATGATGATATAAGATTTTTCTGATAGCTTTTTGTGTCTTTAAAGGACATCTGATTTTTATCTCTAAAATTTTTTATAACGTGTTTTGTATGTTGTAATTTTTGCCCAATTACAAGCGTACTGTTCCTAATGAACACGTAACATATGATTTAGATTTCCATTTAAGTTTGTATTTTCTACTTATGATCAATTTTTTCAAATATAGTAAAGACAAAAATTGTGGACCAGACGTAGTGAGGTAATTTCACGCCAGTAGTTAATTGTACAGAAAAAGTGTATTATGAAAAAAAGTGGAAAGTTTATAGTCGAGAAAGATTGCCATTAAATACACCAGACAATTTGGCCTAATACATTAATGTTCGTGTGAAAAATAATTATAAATTATACTTAATTTCCCTCTAAAGGCATTTTAATTGAATTGACCCGAAATAGATACGAGTTAAGTAATGATAGATATGCTGGTTTCATATATCGCAGATTTTATACCTATAAGGAAGGAATTCACACCTATAAGGTTACTCCACATATACTCCACATAAAGTGGGTCGTGTTGTATTCTTCAAATTTATTGAATAAATAGATAAATATTTAGAAATTGAAAATAAATTGGCTTTATGAATTGAAATATATGTAAATATAAGTAAGATATAATATAGGATGTACCAGCTTTTAAAGATTTAGTAGAAAATATGTTTTTAGCAATAAACATTTTATTATTTAACATTTTGCTTGCTATTTTATATTATTTACTTATTATATAAACATTTTACTTGCACACTTGCTCTCTACATACAATTTACAACGAAACCGCCTGTTTTTTACGGTGGAATTTCTTTCAAATATGTTTATCGCATACATATACAATTTGTTTCTTTTATAGTTTTCTCTACATATATACTCATTCATACATCTATTCAATATACTCTATTATTAAATGCACGCAGGCATATAAGTGCTTCACAGTAATTGTGCTTGTGTCAGTCTTTTCACTCTCTTGCTGTAGTAGCATTTGTTTGTTTACATTTTACCACTTGATCTTTACAGTGAGATTTTGATGAAAATGTTAAGTACGAAATGCACCGTTTTATATATACAGAGTTTTTACTCTCCTACATATTAAAAAGACCTCTACTACGTATTGAAAAATCAAACTGAAGCAAAGAAATTATTTTAATAACAACAACAAAATGATTAAAATTTAGTTAAATTCTGAATTTTTTCACTTTGAGTTAAATATGCATATGAGGATGATTTGCACAAATAATTAGTTTTATGGCAACACTAGAAAGCAAGTTTTATTATTTAGTTAATTAGCAAGAAAATTGAAAGAGTTTGTAAACAAAAGGAAACTTACATCGACAAATATTTGAATGGATAATTGCTATGGCCACCAACAGTTTGACCAAAGAAAATGCTAAAGACCATTGCCGTATTTGTCTGCGTTTTCTAATTGCTTGCAAGAATAATAACAGTACAACTAAAATGAATGACGAGGTTATGTCGGAAAGTAAACAAATTTTCATTGACATGAATATAAATCGCGATCTACAAATTTTCATAACTAAATTGCTCAATATGGAAGGCATAACAGAATATTCATATTTTGATATAGAATATCCTCAAAAAATTTGTTTTGATTGTTTTCATAAATTGGAAAGCTTTGATAGGTTTCGTTTGAAAGCAGTCAAGAGCGCAGAGAGGCTGCAACTTTTGTTCAAAAACAGTGGAAGTACAACAGAAGGCGATAGTGTAATAACTAAAACACAAAATGATTGCAAAGATAATAGTAATTCATACATATTAGATTCAAATGGAAAATCTAATGAAATGTATAACTTATTGGTAAGTCATTCGCATTTATTTTGATTATACTTGAATGGTAATATTTGATCGTTTAATTAAAGGATGGTTTAATGGAAACTGAATCTATATTATTAAACTCAGATACCTTGGAAAAAAATAATATAAATGCTTCAATAGATCCAGATCCCTTTGAGCCGAGTTTCGTAGAGCAACGACAAACCAGAAGTAAAGCGAAAAAAAAGAAATTGGAAACAGAGAAACCGATAATTGAATCCGAAAACAGCGAAGAATTTGATTGGATTCAAAAGAGTAATATTTTCTCTGACGGAGACGAAGTTCTGAAGAAGTCAAGTGCAAAGAGTGATGAGGTTGAAGACGATTGCAAGTTCATTCAAGCAGAGGCAGAAAAAGACGATATAAAAAGTGAGGAGGATTCCGGTAAAGATTCCGATTTTGAGTCCGAAAACTTACCAAAAAAAACTCGCCGAAAACGAAGAACTAAAAAAGAAATGGAAGAATTACGAAGATGTCAAAACAACACTGCAAAGCGACCGCCTAGACGTATTAAGGGTTTGAAGAATATATACAAATGCCAACAGTGTAATCATAGTTTTGCTCATAAAATCACATTGGACGCCCATGTGCGCAAGATACACGAAGGTCAAAAGCAACCCTTTAAATGTGACCGCTGCGATAAAGCCTATACATTTGCCGGTGGTCTTTATACTCATATTAAAGAATATCATGAGAATGAGAGTCGTGCTTTTAGATGTGACCATCCTGACTGCGATCGAGTGTACACTGCTTATATAACTTTGCAGCGGCACAAACGTTTGAAACATAGTGATACTCCGCCCGAAAACCTTTATGTATGCGAACAGTGCGGTGCAACGTTCAATCAGTCGGCCAATTTGAAATACCATATGAAAACTCGACATCCCACGCAAGAGCAATTGGCCGCTAAAGCTCAAATTAAGGAACGTTTTGAATGTGATGTATGTCAGAAACTGTTCCATTCCCGTTACACATTAAAATATCATAAACTGCAATTACACTCAACAGATATGAACTACGAATGCAAGGTGTGCGGACGTCGTATGGCCAAGAAATTTATGCTAATTCAGCATATGCTTGTTCATTCCGATGATACAGAGAAAATGCCCTGCGAAATGTGTGGCAAAAAATTTATACGCAAATTCGAATTGGAATCTCACATAAAGGCAGTTCATATGAAATTGAAACCTTTTGAATGTCAATATTGCTCAGAGTGTTTCGCTTCTCGGAAAACTCTACGCCATCACGAATATATACACACCGGAGAGAAACCTTACGTATGCAATATATGTGGCCAAGCTTTTCGACAACAAACTTGTTTGAAAAATCACCGTAGAACACATGAGAAGATCAGTGACGCAGAAAATCTGTATGGTAGTAATCTAAATCGTAACTTTCTAAGTAACTTGACACAACAATCTTCCCCAACCGCCTCTGATGCTTCGATTTTAAAAGGTAGTTTGACCTGAAGCTGTTAAGATGATGTACTTATCTTAAGTAAAAAATCTAATTTAAAAGATAAAATTAATTTTTAGAGGAAGAATGTCAAACAATTTATTTAATACAGCATTTTTACATTGATTTACTTATTAAAAACAATATTAGCTTACATTCCCATCTTTATTAAGAGATTTTTTAATCTGGGCGTCCTTCATTTCTTTCTCAATATATTTATCCAAATCCGCTAATGGCTTGTAATACATATGTACAATCTGAGCACCGACCAACATTGAAATCAGCGCACAAGACATATATTTCATATAAGAACCCCAAGATACGCCTGCCGGCATGTTTAGATAACTTGTTAAAAATTTACTTATTTTCAGTATTTAAATTTTCCGAATGTTGTTCAACGTATTCTTTTGCTTGGCGTCTCTTATAAGTACGATCTGTAAAAATATTGAGAAATGGGTAAATATATTTTGATTATTCTCAGTTAAATTTACAAAAGTTTGTTTCGCCGACAGTCCAATTAATCATGGAAAACTCTAAGGCAGCGCCTAAGAAAAAGAATAGTGGAAGAAATCTGTAGAGACCGAATCGTTTCTTTCCCGGCCAGTAATCTAAAAGACGTTTCAAAGTCGAACTATAAATCTTCATAACTATAACACCGGGATTGTGATTATATAATGCTTTTTATTTCTATTTTAACGTTTATTAGATATTATTGGAAAAAAATTTATTGACACAAAAGGAGTTTAAATATTCTTTTTAAATGTTTTTATATGAAACATTACGCACTTTCTACAAAAAAAGCTTTATTTTTCTTTGCGAAATCTCCAGTTCCTCGTTGATATCTGCTACTTACGAAATTTGTAAACAAAAGTGTAGCCAACTCACATTTTAGATGTAGTTGTTTAAATTATTTTGCCGTAATTGTTGTCAAATGATAATACACGAGGGCTATGAAATTATCAACAATATCTAATAAGTTGACGAAACATTGCTTTTTGAAATGTTTTGAAATTGAGAAGGACAATAGCGGTGAAAGGTGTCGCTACTGTTGTCGTTTAGCCGGCAAGTATATTACAAAAAAAATTATTAACACACACTTGAGCCTTCTCAAAAAAAAAAAAAAAAAAAAAAAAAAAAAAAAAAAAACGTTATGGCGTCTTTTCACAAGAAAGATGGCACCTTTTTCTCAAGGTTGTGAGTGTGTCATTGGTCCGAATTTGAAACAAACAAATGCAAAATGTTGTAAGTATCCGTGTACTGCTAATCAATTACGTTCAAAAAATGTAACTTCTAACAATTTTGCCGCGCTAACAATTATTTCTTTTTCATATCTTTTTCAACACTTAGAGGACTATTTAAGCTGATAAAAAATATTGAATTTCTGATTCAAAGTGTATACACGCATATATATTTTATGTCTAAGATGGTTACTTTTTAATGAGTTTGATTTTCCAATAACACACCTTTTCAAAATTCTGAGTATGTCATCATGTAGTTTATACACCATTTTTGGAGAAATTAAAAGTATCCAAAATGATTTTAACATGCCTTTGTAAAATTTTTTATCCTTTTACCTTGATCTTTGGGGTTATTAGTTCCATGTATATAACTTAAATTTTAAGCGATTCTAAAATATTTTCGAGCAAAATTTTACATCGATACATCGTATATAGATATTAAAGTAATAACAATATAATATAATAATAATTTAAGAATCTCACGCGCAAAAATTTATGGCTAGACCAGTACCTTACATAATGATCATAAGACCGAATCGCTTTGGCAGGAACGCGATTCTAGGTATTTGACGAAACCAGAAAGGAGCAGCGGTACATTATGAGCATTTAAAGACGGTTGGAACAGTTAATACCAAATGCCACTAAACATTTGAAGCCGTATTGTTTAGAAAATTAAAAAAAAAATAATTACTGTTGTTTTGTGTTAATTATAGATGAACCCATAGGCCTTAAGAAACATTTAAAAAATTGTTGAAATAGAGTTTTTGTTTATCTAAGAAAAATTTTTAAGTTATTGTAGCAATTTCCATAAAGTTATATGCAGACAAATATAATAAAATTGATTTCAAGGGCCAAGGATGTACATATAAAAAAAAATTTAACGAATGCAAATTCACTTAGAAATTGTTTTAATTTTTTTTTAAATATATAATTTTATTTTCTGTTTTGGGTTTCGTATATTTAAAAATATTCATATTGGAATTATATTATAATACCGTTACATTTTGAATAAAATCAAGGAAAGTATTACATACGAAAATGATTAAATGTTACACATAAAAAGTTTTGTTAAACATCTCTCTTTCTCTCTCTCGCTTATAAATCAGACTTTTTTCTGCATTTTTTTATAATTACAAGCTTTCTTCTAAAGAGATTTTAAGCAGAGGATAACAAATAAGTCATCTTAAATTATGCAAAAAGCCTTGGTGGTTGAAAAATACATACACACTTACATATTTGCAATAAATGCTTTAATAAAGTCTGCGCAATTTCTTTTCACGTGCATAACTCTTGTTAACGTTAAATTAATTTTTTTTTTTTTTTGTATTTTGTCGGTTTTTGCTTTTTTTGTTTTCGCTTTTCATTTTTAATATATAAACACATTTGTGTTGTTGTGACTATTAGATAATACATCGATAGTTTTTACCGTAAGAACGTTTAAAATAAGGAAAAAGAAAACAAAATATTTAAAATTTTGCGTTAGGAATAGAAAATAAAAGATATGTTTAGAGGCAACCTAACAATAAGAGCCTATGAGACTAATAGATAAGGTGTCAGAGACTGGATCTGGGGCAGAGATCGGTTTCCAATACCACCAATTATAGCTTACTGTAAAAATAACAGAATAATAACAGAATTTAGAAAAAGAATAATTTAACTTTACTATATAGTCGTTAACTTACAGACAAACGATTGTGGCAGGCGCATTGACAACGTACGGCAGCGATGACGGCATTCACTTGTAGGTCTTAGTATTATGAAACGATTACCTAAAGCCTGTTGAACATACGCATGCGGACATTCGGTATCGGGTAGAGTATACGAGGGAGCTTGTGGTGTATCGATAGCCATAAAACGTTCCAAAGCTAAACTGTTAGGCAAAGTTGAAGGTCGGGCAATTAATTGTCTTAACAAACGTGCTGGCAGCATACGATTACAACGCCATAAATTGTGACTCTGAATTTGTTGTGTACGATTGAATTCAATAAATAGTTCATCCAGATTTGTTACTTCCCGTTTCGTGGATTGCACGCGATAAGCATCACGCTGGAAGATTTCATAATTGCTCGAGTAAATATTATAAAACTCCTGTAATTTCATGGGTTCCTGATCAATCTGAGAGTAGAGGAAGAAAACGTTCGTAAATCTTAAGTAATTTATGTCATTTGATTTTCAGTTACAAATTACCTTAAATATGAAAGGCACATACTCCAATGTGGGCATTTTTTGTATACCCAAATTATTATTGTTCTCAAGGGCTTGCTCTTGTATGGTATTACCTAAATCCAATACCGCTTCGACATGCGCACACGGAACACAACTTAAATCGTCCATTTGAAAGAAAGGATTACCCATCAGACAAGACTCGTCATACAATTCGGTTAAACGGGGAAAACGTTCAATTAAGGGCAAGGTCATACGACGCCACATGCGCATACCGGGATATACCATTGATTTTACGCTACGTTCGGCTACTGATGTCGAAGATTCGTATCGATAAACTAATACACATAATAGAGCCAACAATAAGTAAAATAACCAATACATGATCTGCCTTCGACGATCCAATATATGATTCAATAACTCCATTTTAAGAAATGCCGCCCAACCTTCTTCTTGCACTGCGGCATTTCCGCTACTTGAATCGTGCGACTCATCGTTACTTCGTTGTTGAAAAAATTGGAAGAGCACATAATTGTCGAAGACAAATGGACGCAGCTGATATTTTTTCTCTGCATAATTTCGTAATAACTTTAATGATGTACTATATTTTTGCAATACTTGATGTCGATTATTGTGCTGTGGACCAAAGTTGACGTCTACATTCTCCATAATTATTGTAATAAAAACCGCACCCACTTAACATTTATAAGTGTATCAGATGATGTTTTATTTATAGGTTTGTGCTACGCAGCACTTTTGTTTCGATTGATAAGATTTTAAAACACTTTTTTTGTATTTTTTTGCATTACCGTTGAAGAAATTTTTCAAGTGTATTTAAATGACTTGAGTTTTTTTTTTTTCATTTGTATTTAATGAACTTAAGATTTTTTTTAAAAAGTTTGTATTTGCACTTTTCTCCAAATAGGCACCTTTTCAAATAAGTTAAATTAGAGAAAATAATTATTTATATACACAATAATGTTTTACTACTTATTAAGAAAAAAAATGAGAATTTGTTTTAAGTTAATTTATAAGAAACATTGCAAAAATTCCTTGCCTTTCTTCTAATTTTGTTTTGTTACATTGTTTAGAGTTACCAATATTTAAAAAAAAAGACGTGAAGCAAATATACTTCCCATTATTAATTCATGCAGAGATGTATTTAAAAATTTAATTTTATGTTTACCTATATCAATTAGCAGAATATGAAGAAAGAATAAAACTATAATTTAAGCTTTTCCATATTCTATCTATCTAGCTACTATACATTGGAAAACTTTTTTCAATTTTTGTTTTACAAGCATTCCGTTTATGATGGCGGAAATCTTAACACAAGTCGACAAAAGAGAAAAACAAATATGTTGGCAACACCAGTTTCTCATGAACTTTTGTCTGATTTTGATGTTGGCGTTTGCGTTGTGTGCGGCGGGCGAATTCTTTTTAGTCCTTTTAAGAGTAGAAAAAAGTTATTTAAAAAAATAATACTAGCAAAATAAGTTAAACAAAGCTTATACGATGCGTATATTTTAACATCGAGGTAAATTCTGTTTGAAACCGTATAGCTTTTAGTGTTTGCTACAATCAGACTGGAGAATTGTGTTTCTTAAAAAATTAGCAAATTTATCAAAAATTTGCTTTATTACTTTGATGAAAGCAGGAAGAAAGAAATTATATATATATATGTACATATATATATATATAAATATTTGCAATATTTTAAAAATGCATTTCTTATATTGGAATAAAATTGTACAAATAAGAAATGAAGCAGAAGACCAACAACAATACAAACGGATATTATTGCGAAGCAAATAAGAATACATATAATTAACGGCATACACAAATACATAAAAGCAATAACACAATAATGAAGCGGTATCTTAATAGCTAATATTTTTCGTGTTAAATGAAAATAATTTTCTAATATACCAATAATCACAGTAAATTACAAACTAATAAAGATTTATTATATAAAAAAACAAAAAATATGTTCATTAAAAACGCATTAATTTTTCTATTTAAATCTGGAATTAATTTGCTTTATTTGTCGTCATCGGCATGTGGTATATAGTGTTGCCGAAATTCTGCATTTATAGTTTTGCATGCAGTTCATAAACAGGATACTGCTGCAGTATTTAAAATATTTTAATTTTGATTAGTTTCGGTCGCTTCTTGTGTCCCTTCTAAATTTGGCAAAAACAAACAAAACAAAAAAGCTATACTTTTCTAAAGATGCCCCATATATGGACATTGATATTCGTCTTTGTTATTAAAGTCTTCGTGCGAGGGTCTGTTCTATACCTTTTTATGCAGTCTTCTTTTTTTAAAAAAGAAATAATGCCTTCTTGGCTGATTTTAAACTGAAAATAATCCGTATTCATTCACTTTATCGGAAATTATTATTGCATACAATGAAATAACCACATCAATGATTTCCTCAGTAAGATACACAAAATTTTTTATTGCCGGTTATGCAATATATGTGATAAATAAATTTTTAACTAATCTGGAAAGTGTCTATACTTTTGTTGTGCGCGCACATACTGTCATGTTTAATGGTCTGTAATTGATTGGAAAGTAAAATAATTAGGTTATAATAAGCCCTGACGTAAATGTATTCTAACCTATTGGAACCTATATCTTATTGGCGGTCTTTTATTATGGTTGAATTAAATTGTTGTTTTGTTTTTCCTATGTGAAGCATAGCAAGGATCCAAGATCATCCTTTAACGCGAAAACTAATCAAAAAACAAGAAAAAAAGTATTCTCGTCCACTAAGCGCGTTTTTTCACATTTGTAGATGCGCTAAATTACAAAAAATTCTCACATAAAATACGTAAAATAAGCAAGAGTAAGAAATGAAGAGAAAAGAATAGTGGAAAAAAGGCAAAATAATAATGTAAATACGGAAATACACACGCATATTTTTTGTTTGTGTCGAGTGCTTTATTTTTATACCGTTTTTACTACTACTATGGCCAATCAAACTTTACGCCTGAAGTTTGTTTAATATTGCCTGTATTTTATGTAAACATTAGCGTTTAGTGTGTTGTTATACTATATAATAACGACGTTGACGTATTGTTATTATTATTGATTCATTTTACTGTACGTCAAAAGAAAATTTCTAAATAAAAAGCAAACTTCGAAATAAAAAAACATGCAATTGATTTATTGTGATGTATAGTGAGCTTTAAGAGTGTATAAAAAAACTTTGAATTTCTAATTTACAGTGCATTAATAAAGACAAGAGCCTGGTGAAGTTTTGTGGAGATTGTGTAATATAATGTACATATTTTAAATTCTCTTTGCTTCTTTTTCTTTATTTTTTCTGTGCTTCTTTTCTTGCTGATCTAATTAGACGTAATTTTCGTAAGCCTCTAAGCTTAGAAATTGTGAATGAAATCTTGTTGTAGGTGATACACTTATCCCTTCTCTTACACATTGCATCATTATCAAAATAAAATCCTATGTAAGAAGGTTAGGTTAGTTTGCCCGACTTTTGCTACATTTTTGTATGTATAAATATAATACTAGTACATACATACACTATAGCATAGTGAGTAATATAATATATACGAGAGTTTTCGGAATTTTAGTAGCACGTTGGAAGAAAACCGTTTTATGTGAGTATTTCCGCCGGTTTTTGCACTATAGGATGTCACTATTTAAAATTTGCCGTATGTGATATAATGGATTAAGTATATATACTCTTACTGATTCTAATTTGTTTCCGAACTTAATGGACGCTTTCATCTCAAGATAAAGTTAATAGTGCCTGTGGATTCATATTATCTTTCTCTAGAAAATCTAATAAAACTGTATGTAAGGCATCAAACAAGCACTTACACTTGAATTTATTTATCAATTTTATTGACTTTAACATCGATCAAATCAAGATCAGATAAGGAAGATAGAGCATATTTGTTTAACGCAAATGTCACGCTTTCGTTATATTTACCATTGTATCTTGGGCAATTAATTTGTAATGTGTGCTTGAGATTTTTATATCATTTAGACGTTTACCATAAAATGAATTAAAAGTAGATTAGATCAATTTATGCCCTTTTCTTCAAGCATTCAAACGTGCTATGATTGAACAATAAGATTTTTTCCTACATTATCCAACGTCATAACTAAAGAACAATTGAAGAAGCGAATTATATAGCGTTTTCTTCAATATTTTAAACAAAGAGCGATTGACAAAAGGTTTTATTTTTTCATATTTTGCCCAACATTGTAAACAACGAAGACAGATAAACATTTTGACTTGGCATATTAATTATCAATAAATACTTTGGCTGTCTGATTCATTCGATTCCCTAAAAAGACTATATCTACATCGTATTTAATTATTTTACTAGAATATATTAATTTCAGTTCATTTAAAATTTTTTCCATAACTGTCCTATAAAACGAAATTGAAATTTTCAAAAGGATGCATTTTGGTTCTGGCGTAGATTAAGTTCAATTTTGTTTTAAAAAAATCTTCATAGCATCCCATTACGACTTGTTTATCTTTACGTTTACAATTTTTTTGAACGTAAGTTTACGTTAATGACTACTCAAAGTATACATATATAGATGTGCGAATTGAGATTTACCTTTTGATAGTAAATCAACCCCTATTGCCATTCATAACTACGCACTTAAGAAAAAAAAACTTGAGTTGTAACTTCTACTGAGAGTATTTTTTTACCGCGTCTCTCTGCTTGTTTTGCCTCCTAACGGCCAAACGAATATTTAGTCCACTACATGGAAATCTATCTGTTTTGAAACTTATGTACATTTTTATAAAACTGAATACCTATTTTTTCAAGTGCTTTACCGTACTACTATTTATGCTATTTAAGCAAAATTCTAGTCCCATTCAATATATCTAGTGTTTCATGGCTTTTATCATATACATGTATAAATGCATATTTCCCTTTAATGAAAAGATGTTTTAGGTTAATTGTGGAGTTTGTGCAACTCTCTCTCTCTCTCTTTCTCTAAATTCCATTTTCATTTATACATATTAATGTGATTCGCCGTTGTTATTGTTTTTTTTTTGTCTTATTTGCAAATTTTTCACATATTTTTGCTGCATCGCTTTCTACATATATGTATGCGTGCGGTTTTTAGTCCGTTTATGTGGTGTTGGTTCGTCTGTATTTATAGTTTGTTTTTATATAGATATGTGTATATATGTATGTAGCATACATATATACGACATATTCAATCGTATTGTTGGGCTGTATTACTATTTTACTTCTTCCTGCTGATTGTAGAGAGTTGAAGTGAAGAGAATATCTTCGAGCAAGAGGGTTGTCAAGGTGCACAATTTCAAAATTCAGTTTTAATACCGGCTTGCAAAGTTGAAACAGGAGCATACATTGCCGAATTAGATAAGAATTGTATTTTGTCCTTTTAACATCCTCTGGCTAACCGTCGTAATATGATCGAAACATTGGCAGAATGGATAATTATTCTGTAATGCCTTTTTCTATATTACGGCGGTTAGTTTTTTATTAATCAGCTAAATTGCACTAAAAGCTTATAGCTTTCCTTAGTTATTCCTTCGTTGGTTTGGAACAAGGTACAATACAACTGATTATATGTGCGCGATATGCCTGGCCTAGCTTGCATTATAATATTCGGCGTTCTATGATTGTTTTTCACAGTAAGTTCCAACCTAGCAACATTTTCTTGCGAATTGGACAAGAAGGGTAAGTTTTTTTTTGGTTCACAGCTTGAGTTATTAAAACCCAAGAGATCTATGTTGTTTGCAGAAATTTTCCAACATGAAGTTTCGAAGGAACACTTACACATCGGCAGTATTATCTATTATAATATTTTATCAATACCATGTTCTTGTACAAATTAGTGAAGATTTGCTTACTTCCTCAAGAGGCCCGAAAAATTTTTGTGAAATATAGGAATTTGCGTTGGAACTATTATACAGTATTCTTCACCGTCGTGATTAGTGGAATCGACTTGGCTTTATCTAGAAGAGCAAATTTGGTTTAATATTTTTTTATTACTATGCTCACGTTAAATTCGCAACTCAGTTTAGTCAGTCGACGAGTCTTTTTATAGTTACCAAGAAGTTGAAAGGTGCCACTTTTTCCTAAATTGTAGCAATAAAATTGAATCATTTAAAACGATCAACAAGCTATTGAACTTAACAGTAAGCATTTTTTATTAAGCCTTAGTTGTGTTTCTAACCCTATGACGAAATGATCCAAATATATTACAGTCTTGATATCTTGTGCTACGTTATCTAATTGATACATTATTAATGAAGAGAAAATAAACTAGTTTGTCACATATAGCTCCCGAGATTGGGAAGGTTATGATCTGAAAAATTCTGCTCGTTCTTATGATAATGTTAGGATTTTAAACAAATTTTGATTTTTGTTGAAGTTGACCATCCTGAACACAATCTTAATAATGACTAATCAACTTTTTCACGTGTGTAAGAAGTTAATGCGATGTGAAGTCTGTGTAAAAATAATTTATTGTTGTTTTCAGTTTACACTAGCAAATAGAATGTCGAGTAATTTATACGGCTTTCAATAATGTGCTAAACTCTACAACGAGCGTTAATCAAAGATTTACCAAATCTACAGATGAAAAACTCTTAGTAAATTCGTGTCTATCTTCCATTAATTTAGGATCATCGTAACTAGTACTATTTATAGTTCAAATACGTTTAAACAGTGTACTAGATTGTTTGCTTCTACATGAGAAAGCAAACCTGGCAACTCTGTTTACGCTTAAGAGTATAGTTTTTGTTAAGAGAGTAAAAGAAAATTTACATTTGTGAGAAAAGCATGAAGCTTACAGGCAAATGTATATGAAAAAAATTTCTAGCTTTCAGCAAACGTATTAGTAATTGTTGTGTTTGCAGTCATCGTAGTTTTAAAGGAAAAAGTTCTAAAAAAGGTCGTAAAATGAACGTATGGAAATTGTAAAATATAGACGCAAAAACGAAAAAAATAACACGCGAATCCACTTTGTCAATTTCAAAAATATTAAATAAAATTCAACACTAGGGTTCTACAAACAATACAACACTAGTTTTATTGAAAATTGCCTTAAATCTATATACACTTGTGAAAAATAATTAAAACCGAAATTTTCTTCAATAATATGAATGAAATCTTGTCCCAATAAGAAAAATTCCATGTAGTTTTAGGTGAGAAAAGAAAATCCTATAAAAAAGTAACTCAAATATTTCTTCTCACATACATGTGTATGTAAAAAAATTGTCTCGTGTTTCTTTTATTTTAAATGAACAAAACTCTTCAGTAGAAATAATAATATATAAAACATAATTTTCCAATATTCTTTTCCTTTTTTTTTTCTTAACGACTCACAACCACAGCAACAACAATAAAATCAAGGCGACTATGATAGCAGTCAGTAAAAGCTGTTCAACATCATCATCATCATCATTGACGAGAATGCGATTATATGAAATAAACAACACAAAACAGTAATGGTAAAAAATTATTGCAAATGATGTGGTCTGTACATAAAGAAGAAAACTAAAACAAGAAGAAGAAGACGAGAAGAGAAAATAACTGTAATAACTGTAAATCAGTTTAATAAAAATTGTAAAGTGAAAGAAATAAATCAAAGACTAAGAGATATCGATAATAAAAACAATGTTAAGATATTGAAAATCGTAAGCAATATAATAAAATTTATATAACAAGAAGTAATAATAAATTTGTGATAGTGAGTGAATAAATGAAAAGGATATTTTCTGTTAACGAAAATAATGGAAAAAATTTTGTCAGCACTGATTTTTAATAGACATCTGTTTGTACATATTTACTAACTAAAACTTAAAAATAAAATCGCCTCTATTCTGCATAAATATATGTTTATTTTTTATTTTCCTTAAATTATAATTCAACCCGAAAGTGTTGTGTGCAAATGACATGGCCGTAAAAGTCTACTGTTCTTTTCATAACACGACGAAGTGCATTTCTTTTTAAGACTTAACTTATATTTTATTTCTAAATTTCCATCACTAATAACAACTGCAACAACGTTCCTTATTTGACCAAAAATTAAAAAAAAAAGTGTTTTTTATACATTTTATAATATAAAAATAACATTAAATGCAGTCATGGCTTCCAGTTGGCGTTATGGCAAACGTAGCAAATATCGTGCCAAAGGTAAGTATGTATGTGTATTAATTCCTTTTCAAAATTAAGTTTGAAGTATTTTTTTTTTTAATTAACTAAAATTAAATTCTTTTTTACATTCTATAATAAAAAGAAATTCATATTCTTGTTTCTCCCCGAGAATGTTTTCAATTTTACATTATCTGTAACATATGTTACACAGAATTTTTCCTAACCTTTATCCTTAAGTCTTATATCCGTTTGCATTGGTAGAAAGGCAGAAATATGGTTTAGTAAGTAGTTGCGATTTACTTTGATATATCAAATTGTATTCTATCTTAATTTGGTTAATTTATTTATAAATCATAGATATGCATACTCATCGTAGGTCCCATAATATATATGTACATGGATATGGCAACAGCATAAGAGATTGGACGAAAAGATGAAATTGACATTTGCAGTTTTCTCAATTGTTTCAAGTATTTTTTTAATAAGAAGTAAAATGCATTGAAGAGATCAATTTGGATAAAATTCATATATTTTTTCTTTGAATTTTAAGTTTTATTATTGACAACTAATGGCAAGTCTTTACTAAAGCCAAAGATTGTTTAAGATATAACTTGAATACAAAGTTAGGTAATGTTTGCAAAATTCAAACAATATAATAACGACACATAAATAAAATGAAAACAATCTCTACCCAAAAGGAGTACATCCTAATATTAATTAAACATAAGCTCTTTTTTTCTTTATTGTTCACTTAATACCCACGCTTACGTTCTCAAAATGTATCGTGATCTATTGGTGTATTTTCTAAGAATGCATATAACATTTTGATTTGATATTCTGGGAATCGGAAGCGTTTCCGTAGACTTTAATTATTGACCGTCATTGTTCAATGGTTTTTAGATAAAGACGCACTATGTTAAGTTTAAATGTGGCCACATCTGACCTTTTTCTCTTTGCGAAAATTAAAATGGCGACTAAACGAAGACATTTTGCGAGAAAATTGAAAATATGAAGAAAATTTTGTGAAGGAGCTTAAAGTTTTACCTCTATTATCCTCAGAAAAATGTATTAAGGAATGGGCGAATAGACGCTAGCTTATTTATGTATTTTTTTTTTTTTTTTTTTTTTTTTTTTTTTTTTTTTTTTCTAAATTTATATCTTAAGAAATTCATTTTCATAGATGTGGTGCCAATCATAGAGTTCAACATGCTGTGAAAGAATTTTCAATAGTTTATTGTGTTATATTGATAACTTAAAAAATTCTATTTTAGGCTTATCCAAATGTCTGTTATAATAAATGAGCTGACAAGAAAAAACTAAGCAACTTTCACATAATTTTCATAGTTGGAGGATGCATTAAGATAAACATTTTTTTTTTTTCAATTTGTTTATTTTCTCTATGTAACTCTAATATTGTACATGAAATCGTGAAATGATTGTTTTATCGAATTTCCTTGTTGATCGATTTTCTTTAATGTTTACTTTATTAATCAACTTATTTTTTTTTTTAAACGGTGGCTCGCTTCGTAGCGAAATAGAGAAACACTGCTGATAATTATATATAGACATAACTCACGGTCTGCTGTCTAAACTAAAGTAACATAAAAATTGGCTTTGTTTTCAAATTTTAATATAATATTTTTTTTTCAACTGAAAATTTAATATATTATTTGGCTGTCAGTGCGGTTATTATAAAATATATTTATATTTATTACTGAGATGTGACTGTAAATCAATAATAATTTAGGCATTTTAAAAGATATATTGCGGGGTTACAATACGATATTAAAATGTCGTCATTCTGAAAAATCACTCTATAATGTTATTTGTAATATTAAGGTATTATTTGGGCTTAACTGAATCAATTGGATAATTTTTTTTTTTGGACAGTAGCATATTACCCTAAACTCTTCTTTTTTCCTTACATGGAGGGCTTTATATAGTCGTTTTTATCGATACAGTAAAAATATCTTGTTGTTTGTGATTTCCGCTCTGTATGAGAACACTCCATAAATGCCAGAAGATTGACCCCTACACGCATCAGATTTAGGCATTTACGCCTAACGTTTGTCGTAAAATATGAGTTGGAAAAGCGTCCTTTTTTAAATGAAAAAGATCTAACAGTTACGGATGAATATTTCAAAGATCTAAGAAGTAAGAAAATCCGATCAGCGAGAACACAAAGGAATTAGAAATTCGTATTAACCGAAGAAAATGTTTTAAATGTTCGTTTTAAACGGTTTTAAATATAGCCAGAGGAAAATTTTTCGAAACATTATTACTGAATGTAATAGAATAAATGCATTTTATTTCGTTCCATTCGTGATTATTATTCCATTGTTAACTTATGAAAATCATGAATGGAATAAAGTCAGAATTTCAAAATAATTTGTTTGGTCACGAAATTTTTGTATTGGAATTTTTGATGATCCTGGAACATAGTTAAAATTAATTTGAGATCACTATCGGTTAGATGTGGTTAGTTAAACATTTTTTCGGGGACTATTATGACCAATTTTGAACGCGACTTATCTATGATTATCAATTACAAATGTGTTTTGTCCGACTACGGCCAGTTTCTTTTAATTTTTTCAACCATGGACATGCAATGCATGGTCGTCGTGTTAGATGGGAATACTTTCGAGGATAAAATGAATCGTAATCTTAGGATGATTTTATGTATACTTTATAAAATATCCGATTTTATATTACTAAGGGAATGATAAATCTAGTACATGATCTTATGCCGATTCAGGTTAAGATAAAAGATAGACCCTAAGTTAGTTTCCTTTATATAGCTTGTGTCTGTTGTTAGTTAAGTCAATAATATATAATTTACATAAAACATTATTGCATTGTTTCTAATAAATTGTGGTAGTTACAAGAAAAAATAAAAAATCTAATCTGTCACGATACGGTATTTGACAATCTGTGATCCAAATAATAAGAAGACGATTTTGTGCGCATATATAAATTAGTATGCTGCTATTATTTGCAACAAATGAAACCATACATGACGACTTGGGTTGACATTAATGGAATCTGAAAGCAGACAATTAAAAAAAAAAAAAAAAAAAAAAAAAAAAAAAAAAAAAAAAAAAAAAAAAAAAAAAAAAAAGGGAAAAAGTGTTTCTAAGATGCTTTCGAATTTTATTTCATGATAAAGTAGAACGAAAACAAAAATGTATTAAAAATGTTTTATGTTTTAAACTTTCTGTATGAAAAGAAAAAAGTTACAATCACCCATCGAATGATTATCTCAGATCATTTGATTTATTAATACGCAATTTATATGTCATGTGTTCTACGCAATGAAATATGGGTTCACATAAATCCAAGCATTTATTTTATTTATTTATTTACTTTTTTTTTTTGTATATTTATTTTGTATATCAGAATATTGGTTGCGTATCTTAGTTGTGAACATTAGAAACTAAGTGTAGTTATTTTGTGACAACATGATAGTATATATTATTCAAATAAACGTTTTCATACTTTGGCCAATTGGAAGTGTATTTCATCGGTGAAAGAACAACTAATCTTGCAATGAAAGGCAATGAAAGAGTTTGGGCGCCGATCAGAGATATTGATTTGTGTCGGTCACATGAAAAGGTTATCACAGAACGTTCAACATTTGAAAAGTACAGTAATAGATGTGATAAAAGCTTTCAATCACATGACTAACGAATCCTTTTCCTGCACTTTTCGCATATTAAATACGCTCCACATTTCATTTCCGTCCTAACGAGAGCATATCAAGAATATAACAATGGAGTATACCGAACTGCTTCCATCAAATGTAGAGTATTGTCTTCAATCTACTGAAGATGTTGAGTTGAACACGTCAGGCTGGACTTTTGTGCTTAGCCTGACAGATGAAATAAATTCATAGAGGGCTACTAGAGAGCATGTATTGAAATTAAGGAGGTAAATTATACTTAATGCCAAAGAATAAAGATATCCTATAGCGAATTCCTAAACTATATATCTTCTTGAGTTCTTCTTCTATCAGTTCCTCTTTCAGTCTGTACCTTCAAAAGTCCATTGACTGCAAAACACTTATGCTTACGCAAATGTCGCAAATCAAGTTTAAGAAGGGGGTTAAACTTCTGAAAAATGTTATAGCAATAACCAAAAAAAATGTAACGTATAATATATGGAAGGTATTGATATATAAGGTATGTTGTAAATATTTCACAAAGAATAAACTAAATAAATGTCTAGAGTGTAATGAGTGTTATCCATAGAAATAATAAGATATTGCAGGATTGGTGTCAATGTGATTCGCTTCAAGTTAAATATAAGTTTTTTATTTGTTTCGATTATAAACTTGTTTTGTATTTTGTATTTTCGTTCCAAGAACTTTTCAATTAACCTAATACGCAGCAATTTATATGAGGCTTGCTCCTTTTATGTATTATTTTTATAATTAAGTGTTTAAATATTGTTGTTGTTGTTGCTGTTGTTATTGTCTTCATCTGATTCAGATAATGATGGAAAATTAATTTATATTATTTTTCAGAAGCGGTTAATTATTTCATTATTATTCGTGTTCATATCTGCTTCGAGTCAGTGAACCTTTTAAAAATAATATTGTTTTGACAGTTAAATATCGCAAATGAATGAATGCATGTGTTTTAAAATTTGATGTTTGTTGTTGCTGTTATTATTTGTTCGTTTTTTTTTATTAATGAATATATTTACGTTTTGTATAAATTTTTTTTTTTGTAAAATTGATTGTTTTTCTTATTATTTATTTTTTATTTAATTTTCACGTATTGACACAATGTTATATTATAAACAGACGTGTGCATGTGTATGCGTGCATGTTTCACTTGTTATTGTATTCTGTTGCCTGCCTATCTATTCTAAAATATTAACCTTGTTCTTGTTTTTAATCAATTTCTGATGGCTTGTGCTATATTATTATTGCATATGTTTGTAATTGTAGTATAAAATGTTTTTACCGTGTTGTGTGATTGTTTTACCGTAAGTGTGTGCGTTTGTGTGTTCGAATGATTTTAAAAATGCACAACCGTGTGTCATTGACGTTTAAATGTGCACTCAAAGTATATGGCTGGTTGGTGGTTGTATTTATGTATGTATGTATGTATGTATGTATGTATGTATGTATGCATGTATCTACGGATGTGTGTATGTTCATTTGTTTATTGTTAGGTGAGTACAATGCAGACATGCATACATAGGTTTGTTTACAATGTTCGAACCCAATTAAAAGGCCTAAATTTCTTTATTGTTTGGTTTTTGTTTTTGTCTTTTTTTTTTTGTTTTGTTTTTGTTTTAGTTGTGATAAAACATTAAAAATAAATAACTGTGTCGTTGGCCAAATGTGTTTTTATTAAAATGCATTAATTTATCGTCAATTGAAACGCCGTATAACAAGTGTGAAATATCTTAGTTATGGTGTTAATGCAAGACGCGTTCCGACTTCGATATTACACAGTATTTATGATAAATACGATCTATTGCAAAGGAAATGATTTAATGAAATGTCCGGAACACAATCTGCAGCTTACGATAATTTCGGACGATAAAATAAAGGAGCAATTTTAATACGAATATCTATACGAAATTCATTATGAAAAATTCTGGATGGCAAAAAAAAAGAAAAAAAAGATTTGATTATTTTATGATTCTCGTGTTTGTCAATTTGAGAAGTTTGGAGTTTTGAATATCGTTTGTTTTCTTAATTATAAATTAAACTTCATGTGACGACATTCTTTTTTTTTACAAAAATGGTATAAATACATTTTTTAAAAGTGGAATAAAGATTTCACTGAGCACTTAGTGGGCACTTTAAAAAAGACGTTTAGTTGCATAACAGCAAAAAGAGTTATGTGTAGAAATTGGTTTGAGAAATTTTGTTGCGACGATTTTAATCTCTACACGATTCTTGACGATATGACAACGATTGAACCAGTTTTCTTATTGATTTCGACTTGCATTTGATGTGTACAGATATGACCAATCAATCGTTTAAAATATTGTTACAAAAATTGTTACTCTTTTCGTTGCGAAATTGCGATTTTCATAAATATGATTAATGGGAAGAAGCCACTTTAAAAGCCAAAACAAAAGCGCTTTTTCACATTCTTTTCTTGGAATGCAAGAAAAAGCATTAAAATAATATTACTCGACAAGATTATTAAACATTCATTCAAGTATTAAAAACATATAATATCAGAAAAATATTAAAAAATAGCGACACCGGAATCATTCTTGCCAATTTAAGGTGCTCTGCACTAAGCAATGTCGTTGGCTCGAATTGAAAGCTAAACAAGCTATCATACCTGCAGATCTATAGCTAGAAAAGAACGTGGGGAGTTTTAAAGTATTAATATTTGTTAAATTAATAAGCCTTTTACTTTTGGATCAAAAAAGGCAATTATTTGTTGATGAAAAATGGTCTGGGACAAGTAGCGTATTGTAATCTTCATGTTTATAGCTAGAGAAATGAGTAAAAATATTAATTTTTGTGTGATAGGCGAGTATTTGAATGAAAAAGCTCCATTTTCGACCAAAAATGAGGCGATCTTTTGCTAATAAAAAAAATGTTTAAATTGCCGTCGTGGCGGATGAAAAAAATGAATATTGTTAGAGATATTCTGTATGTCATCCGATTTTGAAAAATTGTCCTACGAGAAAAATGCAATTCAAGTTCTTATATGCGTCATGGACATGTTTTTCGATTATAATCAATTTTTTATTTTTCCCATTAGTTCTCTTAAGAAAGATTCTCAAATTTCAGCAAAAAATTTGTTACATGTATGTTCAATATACCTTTTTGGGGTATTTTCTATTTTCATCAGGGTTAAGCTTGCTTAACTTTTAAGAGTTCCGGTTTAATTAATTTATTATAATTCGTGTTTTTAATTTTGAAAACTTTTATGACTTTGGACAGAGTTTTTCTTTCAATTGCAGTTCTCCTAATATTTATAATATGATTTCTTCGTTTTATAATAATTTTCATTTTAAAAAGTTTAAAGTGTCTCCTC
>KK351021.1:565636-716030 GCA_000671755.1 Glossina brevipalpis | reverse complement strand
ACTTATATTTAGCTGGCCTATTTAGTTAATTTTATTATGGTTTTACGAACAGGCTTGCGTGCATCATTCATAACAAAACTTGTCGAAAAAGTATTGCTTGTTTTTGTTTATTACAAATGAAATAAAAAATAATTCTCTTGTTTCACAAAACTAAAGGGTATTTCTTTAATTTCTTTAAATTTTGCTAAATTTTGTTTACCAAAATTCATGTGGAAGTTTGTCATTAATCGGAAAGCACCATAGCAAGTGAATTCAATAAACTTTTCTTAACACATTAAATCAATTAAAATTTCCTCTTATTTTATATACAGTGTTGACATGAATGTAATCTCATAATATGCATACATACATACATACATATATTAACTCTATATATATATATATATATATATATATATATATATATATAGAGTTAATATATATATATATATATAGAGTTAATCTATATATATATATATATATATATATATAGTTAATCACAAATGAAATCTTTGTATAAATATATATATATATATATATATTTATTTATATATAATATAAACAAATACCCACCATGTGTTTCTAGCATAGGTAATAGGAGATTGAAAATGTGAGAGAAATGGTGAGAAAGAGCGAGAGAGAGAGTGTGAGTGAGAGTGAGAGAGAACGAGAGGAATTCTAACGAATAATTGTCGGCTGCTTTGCACTTTTGTTGTCCTCTTCTCTTCCACTCTCTTAGCCGGACTGTCTGCATTAATTTTTGTGTGTAATAGTTGTTATTTTTATAACAAAACTTATAACACAATTAACGGGATATTAGACAAAATAATAGAATCTCATGATCTCTTGTGTCGCAATATATAAAAAAAAAAAAATAAAAACAAATACATACAACAAATGTGTGTAGGCATGAATGTTTATTCATATACGTATACACATCGCACAGAACATGTGTATTTTCTCTTGTGTGGTTTTTTCGTTGTTGTTGTTTTTAGTGATGGATGGATGGATGTTGCGTTGTGTTGATTGTTTTTCATTTTCTTTGTCGTTTTTATGCCTACACCCACTAACACGTGATGTGCAATTCATTTGTGACAATAAACAGATTTTTCGTTGTTGTTGTTTTTGTTGTTCTTGTTTCTGCCTGTAAAAAAAAATATATATACATGTATACAAGTATATATATAATAAACACTGATCATTTGATAAACCTCTAGCCACCCGTTAATTTTAGTAATTATTTTTAATAAAAAATTAATTACGAGTGTCAGCTAAAGTTGTTGGAAAGTTTTAAAAAAAATTATATAATTTATAAATATATATAAAATAATTTATAAACCATATTTATTGCCCTATTTTTTGAAGATTTCTTTTTAACATTAAAGAACGTGTTCCGCAGAAATAGGAAAAAATTTATTATAAATTTATGTATTTATTTATTATTATTATATAAATTATTATTATATATATATATGTATATGCATTTGCGTATTTATTTTTGTATTCTTTTATAAATAGATTGCATTTATGATATCGTTTGCTTGTTATTATTTCTTTTCTTTTTTTTTTTTTTTTGTTCTACTTTTGTCTGACAGTTACGATTATCTGTCTTTTACATGTGACTTTCGGTTAGTTGGATTTTCTTTTTCTTCTTTTGCAGAAAGTTCTCCAGAGTTTTTAAAAATTATAAGAAAACGTTATGGTTATTGTTGTTGTTTATTACAACATAAAGGTTAGTGGGCTTTAAATGTTCCTTCTTGTTTTGAAAATTTTTTTCTCCAAAATTTTCTTTTCATTTTATGAGTCTCATTTCTCGTTTATATATGTATTTTTTTTTCTTAAGCATGCTATCGCTGCATTTTTTGTTTATTTCGCCAGTAAATATTATAAAATTATTTATAATTTCTTCGATATAATAGCAACTCTCTTGCGTATCATTTATTTTCCGCGCTATGTACATTTTTAAGGTAGTCCGCGAATTTATCAATGTACATTAAGCAAATAAAGCCTTAGGTCACTTTGTAGATTTATTTCTTTCGAAAACAACACTCATCTGTTAGAAGATAATTTTTTCTTTATTGCAATTATACACGGGGAAGTGAAAAGTTTTAACTACCTTCATGGTAAAAGTCAGTCTTTTTGTAATCAATATCCGGAGATGGGGATTGGGGCATATTCGTTTTCTCAAAACGTTTGCTGTTCATAGAAGAAATAGTCAGAGGTCTTATATATATCCTGGTCAATGTGAAATTCTGAATTGATTTAGGCATGACTGGCGATAAACATTGTCCTGGTCGTAAAAGTTATCCCCTTAAAATTTGACAAAAAAATTAGAAATGAGAAAATGAGACAAAGGTCACGCTTACAATATAATATAAACTACAGAAGATATAAAGTTAAAAATCTTCACTCTTTTTCAATGGGCGTGATGCTACAGCAACTGAACCAATGTAGCAAAAATTTGTCAAGTCCACCTAATATCATGCAGTATCGAAGTTTCAAGTTCTGAAAACATTTTGTACGAATTTTTTGTTAAATATATAAAAGAAATTGGTTTTTTTTTCGTCGTCGTAGGATTATTGTCTTTCTGCTTTAATGCTTTCAATTTTTTGGATTTCTAGAAGTCTTGAAATCCGATAACACTTAATTTGTCTATTCTTGAGTTGTTTCAAATGTAAACATTTGAGGACTTTCGATTTATTGTAATTTCGACTTTCTACTACTTCCTAAAGAATTCGCATTTAAATTCTTCCGTTTGACGAAGAGTAGAAGTTCTCTTTACGTTATATATACAATGATCTTAAAATAACTGTGTCACAATCGTCAAGTACAAAGTAAATATCAAAGAGTACCGAGTACACATTGATCCAGGGGTTCGTTGGACTTGTGAAACAAGCGTTAGTGAAATATTAAGTGAATGTAAATGTGAAACTAAATAAGTTAGTTCAATATATTCCTTATTTGCTTTTACATTTAGCGAATGATTCTGTATTCCCTGCGCGATCATGACGTCTTCCCATTGCGATATGATTATATAGTATAATATATAATAAATGTTCACAAATCGAAGTCACATATCTACGAATGGGAATCCTAATAACATATACCAATAGCCTGGACTTTTACTGGCATTAAAACACATTTTTTTTTATTTTATTGTTAAAAAAGAAACACTTTTTTTCATATTTTGAATAGTAATGAGGTCAGTTTTATATGTGTTTCCCGCAGAACAAATATTTATGTATAAATATAACCATAGATATAAGGAAATTTCATTCGCCTATAGACGAATTATGGATACTCATCATGTAAAGAAATTGTTATCTTGTTTTTAACTGAAATTTAATTTAAATTTAGCCTACATTTTGTAAGATTTTGACGAACATTTTTCGATTTTTTAAAAATTATTTTAAATTTTGAAATTAATTTGAACATATTTGAAGGTCAATTGTGTTTTTTTTTTCAAAATATGATTTTTAAACTTTTAAAAATTGTTTCCTAATTGAAACAGTTTATAAACGTTTGCATTTTGAAAGAAAATCTCAATTAATAATAACAATTATTTACATACCTACGATAAGATTTTTGATGCATATTTCTTAGTATTATGAAAGGAAAGATAAAATAAGTATACTTGCATACCCTCCGCTCGTTGGGATATAATAAAAGCATATACATTTTTAATGTTTATGAGTTTGCGGTTGGATTGTTAGCATAGCGTGCGATTACTTTAATACATATGTGAATATGGAACGCTATAAATATTATTGGTGATGGCCCGAAATAGGTTTGTTTTTCGTTCCTGTTCGTTGTTTTATGCTTTCATTCTAGAAATAAACCATTGAAATGCGTCCAATTTAAAATTAAAGTCTTATCTATAAAAGAAAGAAAATTTTCATTTTCTCTTGGTTAAATACAATATTTATAGTAATATGTATGCAAAATAATAATAATAATAATAATAATAAAAGCTTAAAATTGTATTCCAATATATATTTCGATGATGGAAGAATAGTTACGATTTTAAAAAAAAAAATAATTTTATATTTTGCCCTTATTATGTTAAACTTTCATGTTTCATATGCTTCAATAATAAACCGCTAATGTCGTATCTGCTATAAAAAATTTAAAAGATTTTCTGTCATTGATTATGAAATCCATTGGATGATGATCTAAAGTAAATTTAGATCAACGATAGAGAAAAATTTGAAAACAAAAAAAGCAAAATCAAATAATATGTCTCGCAAGCGAAGTGAGTAATCGTAGCTGTTTTCTTCTGTAGAAAGTGAAGCAGGGAATTAAAAAAAGAAAACAAATAAGAAATTTATGTACACCCGGCGCGGATGTTCGATTCTCTTACCCCAAAACAATATATGAAATTTGCTAAGAAGTTCATCAATTTTAAGGGATTAAACAGTTCTTATGGCTTTGAATTCCTTAGAATATGTGGAGAAAAATTCATTAAAAGAAAAAAAATGTCTTCCTTAGAATTAAAGAGTTTTCCGTAAACGTTACGAAAAAAGCGTATGTGCTAAATCAACTTTTTCTGAGAAGTTACAGCCTAATCTCTTCCCTGTTCATTTCTAACTTCCTTAATGCATTAACGAATGTCGTTAAAGAGTATTTATGTCTATTTAGAAGTATTTCCTAAGAAAACTACACCAATATAGTTTCATTGAGATAACCATTGAGTGGACATGAAGCTGCTACCGATTCGAGAAAGATAGACGAATGGAGGGATGGAAACATGGAAAAGTTCCAAATTCAAATTCTATGTAGTCTAATTTGTGAGATGGCATAATTGCGGTATTTGTATATATGACGGGTGCTTGATCAGTAAAAATATAAACCTTGCTAACACCTGTGGTTACACCTCATACTACTCCCAGTGTGGGAAGCATTGGACATAATTTGGATTATCAGGTAATGTGAGTGAGTATAAGATTGACTACTGACCCATTCCTGGACTGCGTAGCGAATTTAGTCGTTCTATTACGCACATACCTCCAAGATTTATCTCGATAGATATGTTCGCTCTTTGTGAGTTTTGCGTAGATGAAAACAAAGATCCACATGATTTTCATATTTTCTCTAACTATCACGTAATGCCTGATTTGATAGCACACAGAGGTCTTGTGATATATAAACGCAACGGCATTGTGCTTCAGTGCTAGCAATAATTTTTTTGTCCTGAAATTGCAACATGCATAAAATATAAGAGATTAAAGATAAATGAGATGATTTTTAAAAGGACTACTTAGCTTTTTCAGTGTTACTATTCACTCTTGCTCACATACCTTACTATCACACTATCGCCTATAAGCACACTGTTCGTCTTTGTGACGAGCTATATGCAATAGACTTTCTTAGACGTTAACATTTTTAAGTCGAACATAATTCTCGGTTTAATTTAGCTGTGCTTATCAAAGTTTTGCAATTGGAATTTTTACTTTACTATTCTCTGACTATAATTAAGGAAAAAAAGAATATTTCAATTTATTGATAATATAAAAACAAATTTAAAAACGATAGTCGTGAATTCGATAAACGATAAACGAACGAACGATGGACGGACCCGCAGGCATGGCTAAATCGATTCCGGGATACATTTTGATTGAGCATTCATAAGCTCTATGCTATCTCTCAAACATATTTCTACGTTTGCCAAGCACTTAGCAAATCCAATATAACTTCATTGTTAAATATAGAAAACGCAGTAAGCAAATGGGTAACCGTACGGGTTTAGTTAATTTGTATAAAATATTGTTCTTGTAAAAAATGCAGGTTTGTAGTATTTTTAATTTAATAAAAAAAAAAAAAAGAAAGAAATCAACCTCCCCCACAGAAAAGACATGAAGCGACATTTTGTGAATAAATACTTAACTACTCTATTCCAATGCATCTCTCTTCTCTCTCTCTCTATATATATAATAACAAATATATGAATGAATTAATATTAAGATAAATCGAAACTAAATCAATGGGGAGAACGAGAGTAGAGCACCATATAGTTGAAGAGAGAATGCATTTTGTTTTTTTGAATTGTTGTTTCGTTTTCCCAATTTTTCAGTATTATTGAAGCCATTTAATATTTCGTGGTATTTCCGGTTAAAAAGTACCACATTTTTATTCAATGTATGTGCGGTACGCCTGCAAAACATCTATTGAAAATACAAAACATATCGCGCACACGCACTCATGCATTATGTAGTCATTCGCTTTGTTGTTGTTTATATGCACGGTTTATATATATATATATATATAGATATTTATTGCTGTAGTTACGATTGTTTTGTTGACTGCTGTAGCTACTGCACGAATATGCACATAAAAATGCCGTTATTTGTCAATAATTTTAATATGCATACATCTGAATGTATAGTATGTATGAACGGCATTTCACCTCTCAACCGTTTTAACAGAAACGTTTACGATTGTTAAGCAAAGAATTGCAATTGCGCACGAATACATATTTTTTGTTTTTTATGCTTATAGATTGCTGAACATGTAACAAAACAATAACAATTGACGTATGTTGTTGTGCGTATCCACGGGTACATCATATGTATGTGCATGTATAAATTAAAGTTCATGGAATGGAATTGTTTGACGCGCGTACGTACGTACTGCGGTGTAAAAAAGAAAAAAAAAAGAGAAAAGAATATAATAATGGACTAGACAAAAATTATCATACATAGATCGGTTTCTTTGGAGGATTAATTGTACTTTCCGGACTCGAACCATAGATGATTTTACTGCATAAAGATCTTTGAAGTTCGATCTAAGAGCCGTAATAAGAGAAATCATTGAATCTCTACAAAATGTTTTTATTTTTGATAAAAGTAAATAAGCGTATCTCATAAGCTATTGAAATTTGATATAGATGTTGTCGATCAGAATGACGTTAATCTAAGAAACGAACTACTGGTTTGGATAAGTCTGCGAAATTAAAATAGAAAAATTTTTTAATCATAGGACTGCAGTATGATGCCAAAGCATTAAAAGATATACTTACCCTACACATATAATGACGGATATAGACGTATGGACAAGCAATTCTTGTTCGTCTTAGGCTAATACAATATAGAGGGCTAAGGAGTAAAGATAATATTGTGATCAAGAAAATTGCGATCAATTTATAGCATAAAAACTTGAATGCGTACAAAATGATGATTTTTTGTACTTAAGAATTGAAGACGAACGAATATTCAGATCGACGAAAGCTGACAAATTTTTGCAACAAACTCTACCGAAGAAACGGATGATTGTTGTTGCTAATATGACTTTCTTTGATTAAGGCAACTTTTGCTCAATAGTTTTGGTAATACGAAAAAATGTCGCATTTAATTAGACCAGCAACTCGAAACCTTGTATGGAAGGTAATACGGCAGTAATCGATTGTGTGCAATTCACGTCGTCTGTATTATTAGTCTGGAAATGATTATCAAAGAACGTGAAGAAGTTTGAATAGTTAAGAGTCATAGAACGATTCCGTACGTGTGTTTTTGCCGGTTAGTTTTGGGAAAAATGAAAAGATTTCGATATTTTCAGCAAGCGGTTTCAATAAAGCAATGGCAGTAATAAGTTGCTGAAAATAAGGTTCGAGAATGGGTGTTACATTAGTTTAGATCAAAGGTTTTGAATCTTCATGCGGTTACGTTCCCTTGGGAAAAAATAATTTTAAGGCTTCTCTCCACATTTAAATTTCTTAATTAAAAAAAACAAATTGCATGAGTTTCATAAGTTCTGCTTTAAGTGAGATTGTGAAGCGCAATAAGTTTCGAATAGATTTTAAAAAAATTTAATCCATCATAATTTAGTTGAAATTCTATGCTAATTATATGTGTTTCTTAAGAAATCGCAGTTCCTCTTAACGACTAGAAACCAAACCAACTTATTGGTGGTCTTTAATTTCAATTTCTTTAGAAAAATAAAAAATATTTCTCGTTTGCTAGTATTGTGTGACACGTTATTGGAAGAAACTGGATAATTATTATTATTACTTTTTTTTATATTTTATTTTCTTTCTCGTTTGCAATAATAACCGCGTGCAAAAACATTCACTAAACAACAATAAAAATTTTATGTTTTATTTCTGTTTGTAAGTTATGGCTGAATAAACGTTAATTTGTGGCGGCAACCACAGAGACGCCAAAATATTAAGACCATCATATATGAGAACACGTTATAGAGAATCATAAAAGCGGGCATAAAAACTATACATGACATCTATATAGGTATATTAAATAACTCCTTTTTGCATTTACCACCGAAGCATGAAAACATGTAAAGTTTGTTATATTGTTCGTGACGGCGTCAATGTCTATGATGCTTTGATTAGTGGGTAAATTAAGTTCCCGGTCAAAGAACTGACAGCTGAAATGTGCTAAACCCTAACCTCTACGTGGTCCTACTTGGCAACGCGACTGTCCCTGGAGTGTCACTAGCCACAATTATATTTGGCTATAGCCGCGTTCTGAGGCAAGGTGAGAGCGTCCGAAACATTTACCGGCTGAGAAGGTTTAAGATTTAACTATCGACGCCTGGCGGTAGGTTCTCGAAAATTGTGGGAGGAGATCTTCGGGAGAATCGGATTTTTCGAAAGAAAACCGAAAGTCTCTTTTCCAAGTTCTTCACTGAAAATGGATCTTACATATCTGCTACTTTTCGTTTATTATTCATAGAAGCAATATCGAATATGGGAGCATGGCTGGCGTTGGGACTGCGTCGATGAATTTCCAAGTACATAAAACTCCAAGAGTTAGGTAGTTGGATGGACCTTCCGTGATGTTTATCGATAAGTCCAAATAAATTAGGGGACGGGGGAAGGGGGGGGGGGTAAGGTTACCCAAAGAAAGATTGCTTCTTGTAACTATTACTTGCCCAATACACTGCTTGGAGAATGCTTCTTGTCTGATCGTGGTTGCGGCTTCTCGGTGAGTATCGCCGTCGTTGTGGAAATAGCTGGACAGGAATATCCTCTGACCAGAGAAAGACTCTGGAATATATACCCAGAGAAAATTTTTTCTAGAACCATAAGAATTTGTGGAGCCACCTTCGATGGTGATTACTATACTGCCTGAGGGACGCTGACTATCGTTCGCTGTAAAATAGCCGCACAGTAGTCATGTTTAGATACGTTTTGTTTCTTATCATGATCCTTCACAGCATAATTTTATTTATTTATTAATTTAAATTTTCAACATTTAAAAAAAAAATGCCGTACTGAGGGTTACCCAAAGTTCGTCTTAAAGATGAAGATATTTTTCTCATCATTTATGCTCACGGCTCGCTTCTCTAAAACGTCTTATAACGTTAAAGTCGCCCATAAATGTACAACATTTTTTTTAGCTATAGTCTCAAGTTCGGCACATTAAGAATGAAATGCCGGATATGTGTAAACTTTAGCAAAAAGTAATAAAATTTTCTCCAAGGCTCGCAGATATATATAACTTTTTAAAAGTTTTTTTTTTTATAACTTTTACAGCTTGAACGTCATGAGATGTTAAAAATATTCATATAAATCAAAAGAATCCATACTATCGTGTTATAGGAATAAACAAATGTTCCTCATAATTTTTTTATTTTAAAAGAAAGTTTTATTTTGCTTATGTTTTGCCCATTACCAGGAAATGTTGGTAAATTTGATTCGTATCACGTTTCTTATAATAATAAATATCAGCCATAAATTGAAGATATATTGAGTTTGTCATATGATTTATAAATTCCAGATGTTTTGATCGGAGACGTCTTGACGTAGATAGAATACTAAATCGATTTTGCTTTGCCCATACGCATGTCCGTTCATTTATCCAATTATGACAGAAATTTTCAAAATTTCAAAAGCTGAGATAGAAATTGAAACTTACATAAAACTAACGTACACATATTTCGATTAATTCTATAGATTATATGAAAAAAAGTGGATGTTATTTACTTAATGATACGTCTACTTGATAAAAAAAAAGGAAAAAAAATTCAATTCTCAATTTTCATTTAAAATCTATTATCTATAGTGCATGTACCAAATAAAAGTTACGAGATAGTATTAGTAAATAACCAAATCTATCAGGTAACACGATGACAATCAACTAAATATTGTTCGAGATGAAGGTGAAATCTTTAGAAGTATCTTCGATTATTTGTTTTCATAATTTTGTATTTCTGCGTGCGTATATCAATAAGGAAAAAAGAAAGGCGAAAATTTTAAATTATCAATGATTTGAAAATTAAAGCAATTTAATCGATTCAAATAAATTTTTAATTTGAAACCATACAACCCTGTCGCATGGTATGACTGAATTAAAAGGAGAAAAGTAGTAATAATAATAATAATAATAATAATAATGATACTAAACGATTTTTATATATCTACGTAAGGTGGTGCGTACCTGAGATGCTCCTTTATTCGAATAAAGTCACTTGGTTCTTACTTGTTTATGTGTGAATTTAGATATTTTTATAGACAGCTCATAAAAGCAGATCATTTCTTTTAAAATCATAAATTATAATATTTACGATTGCTTTTTATGCAAAGCAGTAAAGCCTGATCTTAACGTTAAAAACAAAAACAAGAAAAATCATTTTGCATATTTTTCCAAAGCATAATAATATGCATAATTATTTTTTGTAGCAATTGAATGGGGAACAGTTGCATAATAAATTTGTTTTCTGTGAATGTTTTAATAAATGGTTGGAAATAATCTTATCGGTACTTTTTTTTCGCAATTTTGGAAAATGTTGACTTGTAATCTTGACAAGAAATCTTTTTGTAAACAATAGTTTTAGCTTATTTTTATATTTGTATAACTAAAAAAAATTAAAAAATGAAAACTATATTCGCTATAGGGCGAATATTGGATACCCATCTATTCAAAGAAGTATACAATGAATGTTCAGTCTGCTGTTGAGAAATCTCGTCATTTGATGTTAACTATTTATTTTAATATAAACGTTATAATGCCTTTAGAAAGACAAACCTATTTAAAACTGATTAAGTATTTCACAATATAAATCTTAACGCGCGTACATTATAGCAATGTCGAGGTGTATTTGTGAAAGTTTAATTTTTTTCGGGATCAAAAATATGTTTTCATCATTACGACTCGTAAACAAGTTGTTCAAATGTGGACCATATACTCAATTTGGTTCGAATCTTTTAGTACCTATCATTGGCTTGTCTATGATGTTTAATTGTAAGAATCATTAAAGACTTAATTACTATATATTTTAAATCATATAGTTTAATTAAATCAGAGCCATATATTTTTTTGTTTCAAGTTATTCTGAAAAATTTTTACGCAATAAATGATTATTTGACTTAAGTTTTTGGGTTAACTGTATTTTGTATGCCTTGGAATGCAAATCTTTATAAGTAATATACGATGTAGTAGTACGTGCCATAAGCATTAAAAGTTCTTGAGAACAGCATCTCGATTTTTATACAAGGTTTAGTTTCCAACATTGGCGCATTTTACAAACGCTACCTTTTGATTCGAGTTTTCCAATTACAAATTCCATGATTAGTAAGCTCTGTAATATGTAATGCGTAGTGCGCAAAATTATTTTTTAAAATCAATTTTAATAATTTCTATACTCTATTCAATCTGTATATCCTTCCATGATGAATTGTCAGACAATAATGAACACAAATGTCAAATTGAAAACAAAATCATCGATTACTACGATTACAATCTATGTAACTAAAAATATATACTAATTAGAAGCAACGTTGACATATTCCATCTTACTTAGGAATTGATTTTTTGTAATTGTGAGTGAACTTATGAACCGCTTTTGCTGATTTGTAAACTTAGTTTGTTCAGAATGATAAAAAAAAGTTCGATACTATATTTTTCGAACAATTGGATTGTAATATTGATTTCAAAAAAAAAGAAACAATGGATAAGTAAGTTTGGCTTCTGTTATACAAGCTGATAAAGAATGTATACAAGATGTGAATATAATTTCGTACTTTTCCTATAATCGTTTACTTTCTAAGGTCGTTAAGCATTTGTACAACTGTGACAACTTTAGATGAAAGTCATCAAATTATGGTTTATTGCAGCGCTTTTATTCTTATAACTTTGTCCAAAAAATTGGGCCTTTAGTCGACACTATCAATAGGCAAGATGTCTTTAATTATTCCTTAAGGAGTTTGTCTTCTGTCTGAAAAGAAAAATGCAATCTTCTTTCTTGATATAATTAAATCATTTACAAATCCAATTCAATGTTGATAAACTTCACCTTATACATGCACTTACTTGATCTGAAACTTGAAGCAAATATTTATCACAATCATTTAGAACTACGCTGTTAAAATTCGCACTATTAAAAAATCTATTAAATTTTTCTAAATATGTATAAAGCGAGTGGTTTCAAATGTCATATATTTTTTCCTATTTTATCGAGAAAGAAAAACTACTAGTGTGGCGTTAAGTGTAGTTAGTTATTAGTTTTCTGTTGTTATTGCACCTATTGTTAAGCCATTCTTTAGCAAAAATTTCATATACGTATTTTGAGCACAAGAAACAAAATCTAAGAACATTTCCAAATGCTATTGTCACTAGTTTAAGTCTACGGTCAGCAAAATGCTTTAGAAGTTTTACTTTTATTTACTTAAATTCCATTGAATTCAAGATTTTTTTTTTTTTTTTTTTATCAAAAATGAATCGTATCTCATGGTAAACTAACGCATTTGCTGTTGAATTTTACAGAAATATTTGACTGTTTTAACAGTTTTTCGAATGCATAACGAATTGGATTTTGAGTGATGCTTACAGAATATTGAACTTAGGATCTGACAATACAGTTATTAATCCTAAGTTACAAGATCAATGATCGCAAAATATATTAACGATATTACAGAATGATTGATGTGTCAAGAAGAGTAACCGAAGCTCTGATGCGTTGTATTTTAATGATGGTTGATTATTGTCATATCGAGTTATCGTCATAATAATGTTGTTTATTATTATTTTACGTGTTTACCTATATAGGGAAAAAAGCACGCATACAAATGCAGTACAACGGTTCAGAGATACCTACGTGCATATGCTAGTTTAGAACTGTAGTTATTGAAATTCACAACACATGATATTATGCCGGTTGAATTTGTTCGAGACACGTCATACTATAATCCACGCAAACACACATATACAATAGCAATATAATATTAGAATCGTGATTTTACTTAGATGCAACACATGTGCATATATATATGTACGTATATATATATATATATATGTACATGTGTTGCATCTAAGTATATATAATGTGTGTATGTATCTAATATCCTCTTAGGCTCTGAGCAACTATGAATGAATATAAATTGATGTGAATTCATTTAAATTGTTATTGTATTGTTTTTATTTAGTTGTTTGTGCTTTTTACTACAATTATTGACGTCATCATTTTTTACATATCATTGATAAGTTGGTGGTTTGTTTTTCTTTTGCTTTTATTTTTAAAAATTTTTGCAATTCACTTGACGAAAACAAATTGTGGAAAAACTACTTTTTGTTATTATGATTCATATATAAACACTAACGATTATATGTAACGAAAAAATTTTATTTAAAGCAAGTGGTTGCTTAGTAAAGTCCGTTTAGGTGGAATCATTTCATTTTCATCATTAAATAATATTAGTGACATTTTTCTCGCACTCTATGTAGAAGTGAATCATTTCAATCGCTTCAATTATATTGAATGTTTGCATTCTTCTGTATAGCTTTGTAAATGATGCCAAGTTTTTATTTTACAGATGAAAACAATCATGCCAATATAATATATTAAACAAAAGCATATGTTATTATAAAAGTAGGAGCGATATAAAAAAGGATATTTATCGAAGATATGGAAAAATTCATAGAAAAAAAAAAACTAAAACAAGAGAAATAAAAATTTGAGTTACAAAAAAGATATATGTATAAAAAAAATATGAATATTTATATTTTATACCCTACACCACTTATGTTATGATGTAATAAAAGCTTGTGCGGATGTATATAACATGTAAGAGGGCTTAAGACCTATCTTTTATTATACCGAACGATTCGGAATCATTTTCTGAATCGATTCAAACCGGTCTCTATATCTGTCCATCTGACATTTGTTAATAATGTCGGTTTTTTTAATCTATAGGGAACAATTTTTAAGATATTTTGACGAAATATTCTATAATGACGTTTTTGGACCAAGGATGAAACCTATTACAAATGGATTTAAAAAAAATTGCAATTTCTAATATTTTCCGGCAAAAATCCGTAGAAACTATAATTTCGGTATATACAATAAATGTCAAAAATTTGAGTCGGGTGGGAACATTTTTGAACCCCTCCCATATAAACCTATTTATGAAATTAAGCTTTAATATGTAAAATTTGTAGTATTTTATGATGCAAGTGAGTCCGTAATAATAATTTAACGTAAAAACTAGCTATACTAAATCTGGACCAAGTGGGCAAATTTTTTGGACCCCATCCCTTATAGGGATTCCCATGAAAACTAAGTCTTTATATGACAACAAGTGCACAAATTTTTTGGACACCATCCCTTATAGGGATTCCCATGAAAACTAAGTCTTTATATGACAACAAAGTCTAGTTTAAGTACTTTATGCCAGGAATAGCTCAAGAATAAGATATATGATAGAAAAATTAGATTTGCTAAATTTGGACCTCGTCAATTCACGCCTTAGACCTCCGTGAAAAACATACCTTAGCAAATAAGCAATATATAATTTGTACTATTTCCTCACGAAAATAAATGAAGAGTTACGTAAGTCAATGTGATGTAGGGTAATTGGTGTCGCACTTACTCGACTATAATGGTTTTACTTGGTCTTATTAAAGAAATCAGAATTTTTTTAGTACTACTTCCTTCTTTTATTGTTATTTTGTTAATTTAACAAATCATATGGTAATGAAGCCAAGATGGAAATGCTAATTGTGTATGAATTCAAGAAAGTTCCAATTCTATATCCGAACAACGAAAAGACCATTCTTATTAAACATAAGTGAAACGATTGGCTATATTCCACTTAAACGAATTTTGCACACTTATTTCAAGGAAATATATAAACATCACAAAAGTTTTTATAATTATACTACCTTTTTAGATTTCGATGCCCGCTACACTTGACAATTTATTGAAATCAGTATTTTAAAGTTTTCATTTACGAAAAATTACTATTTTTGCACATCATTGAAATTCTTAATTTGTACAAAATTGTATAATAAAAGTCTAAAGCTTAATTTTAGGTGAAGGCCACGGATCAAGTTCGCCATGACCGTAGTAATGCGCTTAGAAAGACACACATAGCAATTAAAAAAATGCAAATTAAAATCTATAATAGACATCGTTCTACTATCTGATAAAAATGCTTATCAAGTTTATAGTTATCATGTCCATCTGAAAAAATCGTTCTAATCCCATCATATACAATTATTATTTTGTATTGGATTGTGTAATGGTAGGACTCCGAGTTTCGCCTCAACTACTAATATAAACTTTTTTCTGTATTTGAAGGCATAATGTTTTAACTCAATCCAAAAGATATGTGTATTTTTTATGTCCTTGATAAATATTGCGGGTTATTATAAACTGAAGGAAAATACCGGTTTCTTTTCTTATTTCATTGGTAAAATACAAAAGTCATACGCTTAGGTATCGTACTAGACTCAAGTTTAAATCCTTAGGAAAATTTCATTAGTTTTTAAAGGTAATATTTGAGATTAATTGTGGCCGAGATTGATTGACTAAATATTGAATCGAGTTAATTAAAGTATTGATTTAACTAAAGTTAACAAACCGTTCAGAACGAGATATATTTTGAAGACTGAAATTTCCTCAAATAATATTCAAGCATTTCCTCTTTAAAACATTTCCTTCTTATTGCTTCAGGATATACGTTTTCCATTTTCGCGAAAATAACAAAAAGAAATGCTTCACAAACTCTGTGTGTATACGCTGTTTGTCCGTGTGCAAACATTCAGATTTGTAATCATCTATGAATTACATCTATCGATACGTACATATCTATTCACAAATTTGATGAAACTGAAATGGAAATAAGTTTTGATATAGGGCATTGGAGATAGAAAGCTTTTCTTTTTTTTCATTTATCTTTTAGGAAAATTTTTTAGTCATTCGCTTTAATATAAATTAAGCTTAATTAATTTTGAAAAATTAGCGTTAAAAAATGAACTCAACTTGTTTTCAACTAAATTGTTTATTTATAAAATAGCATAAGTATTTGCATTTAAAAAAACAAAAATGCAATTGTCATTAGATACAATGGAAATCACCTGTATAAATATCCATTATGTGCATTATCAAATGGATGGTTTTCATTGCTTTCATTCTTTTATTCATATCTAAAATGCTAGGGTTCTGTATAAAATAATACGAGGAATGTGCATGAGAGTATAATTATTATTATTATTATTATTTCTATTATCTGCCATACTTAGAAAATTTTAGAAAAAAAGTTACTGAATAATTTTATTTCAGCAGCCAATAAAACTAAACATATATTTACGTTACTCTTTATTCACTTAGACTTGAATTAATTTCATTGAAAGAAAAGTCGTATGAATGAATAAAATTAAATCGCTGTTGTTTGGGCAGAGTGTATAACAATCTTTAAATAGCAAAATAGTTGATAAACTAAATGGATTTAATGAGGAAAGGATAATCCTAAACCCATTTATTTGGAAGCGGTTTTTCTTATCTACGCACATTCTAGCCCGGGACTCTGGTTAAGTGATTTAACGCTATCGGCTTAACATGAAACGCTTTGATAATAATTAGATTAAAGATAGTAGTATCGGAACGAGAAGTCAGAGTTCCTTTCAATCCCTCACTTTATATTAAGTGTATATTAAGTGTTAATAGATATAAGTCAGAATGATAGTGTCTCGGCTAAGACAGGGATGATTTCGTTCAAAGTTAATTGTTCGAAGTAACTATCGAACTGAGTAGCGAGTGACGCCACCCCAATCATGAAAAAGAAAAATGATCAAAATACGCATGCATCTAATCACGTTTTGTGCGCTGACAGCGAGCAGATGGATAATTATCGTATGGCGAATAATGTGAGAAGATAAAATCGTTATTTATGTGAAGATAAAGTAAAATGTCAAGACAATATTATGATAATGGACGTGACAATGTTGAGTTATAAGTGATTAACTGTCAGTTCAAAATTGTCACGCCTAGTATTGTTGGATGAAATAATGCTCTATTTTGATGTAGTATATAGTATGTGAACGCTTTATCAAAAGTCGATTGCAAGGCAATTTTGGAATCATATACGTTCTGGTACGTAGTCAGTAAATCAATAATTAATTTGTATTAATGGCGAGACATCTTAGTTTACGTTAAAAGTATTTTCTACTAATGAATGCTTTTTTTGATACTTTTTAGTTGGCAAAGCGCTGCCTGCCACTACGTTCATCAAAAAAAAAAAAGAAAAAAGAATAAATGTCTTTAAATGTCTGTCTGATATATTTTATATACATAATGTACACACACATGCATTGAATTTTTCTAGCTGTGTTTTATTGATTATCGCGCAACCTACTTTGTATATCTACTATATATTCCGTATGCCGGTCCTACCTTAATACATCTTAATATGCCATCAATTGAATGAAATCCTTACATTATACACATAGGTACGATAGAACCGCATGTACAGACACAAATATATGCAGACAGACACATACCACAGACCCACGAAACAACACATAGCACTTTGTTGATTTGTGGGGTGTACTTTTCTGTTGTTTACTTTTCATATATATATCATATGTTTTTGTTTTCTATATATTGTTCTATGTATGTGTGTTTGTGTGCGAATAGGAGTATATGTTGTAAAATTTTATATAAAATGCCACACATCTGTTGTTGAGATGAATTGCAAGTCTCTGTTGCACATTTTGTTGCAGCACACAATCATTGTTTATTTATACTTGCATCACAACGTCTGTACGCATAATACCGTACAAACATACTCCCTTCTGACCATGGCCTGCGCAACAAAGAAAGTCTTGGGCCTATTTTTATATATATATATGTGTTTAATATTTCTTTTTGCTTCATATCATCGAGAACATGATTTTTATTGTATGTGAGTTTTTTTTTATTTTTTTTATTTTTTTTTTTTTGTATTCATTGATTTTTGTTCGTTTCGTTTTTTGATGCATTCGCTGTTGCATCTGCATTATAACGTATTGTGTTGTATTGTTTTCCGTACTTATAACGCAGTATAGAGTATAGAGCATTAATTATATTCCATCTCCAGGGTATTAACTTTTCGTCGTGAAAACAAACAAAAATATTTTACGCACCTTGCCGCGAATTTTGAATACAAAAATATTACTTTAAGTGATGATATAAAAATTATGATGATGCTTTCTAGCAAGTGTAGGCATGTTGGAAGAGGTGAGATATGAAGAAAAAAAAAAAAAGAATAGCTTGCAATGAATGAAAAATCTTAACTACTACAGGACTAAGAAAATCAACTAAAATTTTCTTCCTCAAAAAATGAATGATAAAGTGATTACAATGAATACCAAAAGAAAATTCGTTTAGGGTCGAAGATTCAAATTTCACACAAGCTATAGCTAATGCTTTATCAATCATATAATGAATTGGATTTTTCTTAACAGCGCATACATAAACATCGCGCTTGAATCTATTTTTGCAAATTATTATATTAACAAATTTTAGGCCATAAATGAAAATATTTCAAAATGTTCGATTCTTTGTTGAGATTATTTCAATTTTTTAACTATATTCACTTTACTTTGTATTATTGAAGAAGTAAATATCCTATGTGAGCATACTTTTAAGTCAAAATGTAGGTAATTTCTCTTTTACACGGTTTCAATTTAACCCGAATGAAAGATTATTCGAGCTAAATTTTGAAGCGAATTTTCTAATTGTCTTTATATAAGATTATAAGTTTACATTGTTTATATATATATATATAAGTTGTTATATATAAGTTGTTCGTTAGTAAAAGTTATATAAATTATTTCCTACTTTACTATATTTTTCGTGTTGTTTCTGTTGAAATGCATTTTTACACGGTTTCTTCAAAAAAAAAAAAAAAAAACGATATTTTTAATGTAAAAGTAGATTTAAACGTATTTGATAAGTTTTGATACACATCATTAACACTTTTGCACTTTTGTTAAATGCTGCTATTCGTTAACTTGGATACTAATTTTTTATACCTACAACTGTACGATGAAAGCATATTAATTTTGTTAGTTTGTTTGCAACATGCTAAAGGAAGCTTCAAAGACACCACAAAGTGTACATATATGCTTGATCAATATCAACTTGAAAATCGGTTTAAACATGTCCGTCGATCGTCCTGTATAAAGTCAGCGGTCTTCTCCTGATCGTAAAATTTATGATATCCATTTTGAATTTAGCAGAAACGTTGCAAGTTCCTGCATACAGATTGATTTTGAAAGTAAACCAAATCGGGCATGCCTACATTGCAAAGTAAACTGACACTATCTCTGTTTTCGAAAGAAAGAAAAATTATTATTTGCTGATTACTCATAAATCGCATTAAATAAAAACTATAACAATTCCTGCGTATATTCTATGGACGATCATATAATACCCGTACAAAAATGGAAAGATTCGGTCACGTCTACCCCAATTTTATAGAATATTGAAATTATATTTTTATTTTTTTTTTTACCCAAAAAGAAGCTTCAAAGACTTCAAAATGTGTGCATATTGGTAAGCAGTATCAAATCCGGAATCCATTTGAACATATTCGTTCGTACGTTTCTCCATCTATATGCCTAGTTATCAGTGTAACGGTTATGGTAAACATTTTACCTACATCGCATAAATTAAGATATAGAGTTTGAATTTGATAAGTAAAACTTTTGCACATAGGAGATTGATGTGGAAAGCAGGTTAAATCGATCAAAAGACACACCTACAATTTACAACATAAACATCAACTCTACCTTCTGGGTCTTTGCTCATTACTTATAGAACGTAAGAAATATTCTTTGACAATGGAAAAAATCAACCATGCCCATTATATATTTTACAATATCGAAATTTAATTTTTTTTCGAGTTCCTTCTTTTAATATGAAGGTGCGGTGGGTATAAAAGGTTCGATCACACACACACACACACACACACACACACACACAGTTGAATATAATAACTTTATTTTGTTTCACATGTATTTATTATATTCCGTAATTGTTTTTTATTATTTATTATCCAGTTTCTATATATCGTATTGGCTCATTATTAATTAATTTTACTTTCACATCCGCTGCGCGAAAGTTTATGTATAATAAATTTATCATATCGTGTGCAATATATGAAAATTATATCGGAGAATCGCTTACTTAGAATAGCTATGTATTAGTGTGTGTGTGTGTGTAAAAATGTTCACAGTATGCTTTGTAATCCGCCAACGCCTATTCTATGTTAAAAACAAATAAGAATATTTTATTCAACTGAGATCGAGTCGTTTATATCCATCGCCACTCATTCTATCATACCCATACCAATTTTATCTTAACACAGCACGTTAAGTTAGGATAAAATGAGTAATATAAGTAAAGAATATCACATTTATAATTTTTGTGTGGGCGTGATTGAATTTTGTTCTATTTTTGAACATGAATCGTAATGTCCTTCGTAAAATAAATTTAGTAAATTTCAAACTTCTAATTTTGCCTAATTTATAAACAATGAGCAAAAACCTAGAAACATTTTGCTTAAGGAAACTGAGGTGCCTTCTCTTTAATCTTTATTGTGCCTTTGTCCTTTGATCGATTTGATTAATTATCAATACCAATCAGCCTGCAAGAACTTCCAATAGTTTTGCCAAGTTTGAATCTGATATCTTAAGTTTTACGACCAGGATATAGTATCAAAAACACAACAACGAATAGATAGACCGATAAAAACAAACGGACATATAGAGGGACATACACGGCCAGTTTAAATATTGATGTTGATCAAGAATATACACACTTTATAGGGTATCTCAAGTTTCCTTTTGAGTGTTGCAAGCATTATAACAAAATGAGCACATCCCCCATCATCCTTCAGTAGGGTGGATATAATAACGGACATCGGACATATGTTTTAAAATAGGCCATTATCAAGCAATGTTGATTTCGTTTGCATTTGTTATCTGTTACTTCTGCAACTGACGACATGTTGATGTTTATACACGTAACGACTATAGAGCACTTATAACACAAAAGCATTTACTGTTTTCCATTTCTCAGACTGCATTGCTGGATAATACCGAGTACTAAACTTTCTGGAGCACCGAGATTCTCATCAAACATAACTTTTAATCGATTGTTTTGTTCTTAGATTTAAGAAAAGTCGTAGCCTGTGTCACTCGAAAACAGGTTTTCTTATTAAATCGCTAGAAGTCGCCTTCAAAGTAATAGCGTCCAATAAGCAGCTGCACCAGATTTAAATTGAGTTGAACTGTTTTTGTTTTACGTAGTAGTGAGTCTAGGTATGTTGACCACCGTTCTGTTATCTATCTACCTCTGGACGTTGCTATATTAATTGTTATTCCTCAAAAAAGCTTTAAATAAGTAATGTTGTCTGTCTGCCATATGAATGATTACCGCTTCAAAGCCTTGTTTAAAAGAATAGATGTAACTACCAGATTTCTTCTGTTGACTAACGTCAGTTTAAATTGCACGAACAACTCAATTGCATAATTGGTACACCTATCAATTACAAAGGAACCGGAAAATAGGGTGGAATATGTAAATACGTTTTTCACGATGCATATGTACAGCCAACAGGACATGCGAATAGAGTTATTTTTTAGGTTAACTTTTTGTCAAATATCGTATACACGTTATTTACGGGTATTAAGGAATTCGGTACAAGCCGAATATAACTTCTTTCCTGTCTTTTGTATTAATCATTCGAGGGCAATCCCCAGACTAGTTTTATATTTATTTATTGTTGTGTTTTGTCTTGTAATGTAAATGATTTTCTTACGCTTTATTAAAGTCTTTCATTCGGTTTATTTGTTTTTTTTTCTGTCCTTTTTATTGTAGGTTTGTTTGGGAGTCTTGAAAACACATTCCTGGTTTTTGTGCTCCAGAGTATTGTTGCTCGTCCACATGCATATACAGACTTTTTCGTATATGAATGTATGCGCGCGTGCGTGTGTGCGTCAGCGTGTGTGTGTTATTATGTTTTTCACCTTAATGTTCACACTTGAGCTTATTCACTATATCATATTTCATTCCTTTTTTATTCGATTTACTATAAAAGGCGGTAGTGGTTTGAGTGGTGGCTGCTGGTATGTGATTATTGATTCCCTAGTTATGTTGTGCACATATGTACACACATTAAAGCATTCTGTTCGCTCAATGTCTTTCTCATGAATTTTATTGCATTCTTTTTTTTATTTTCTTCGTCATGCATAAAATTCGTTTCCCTCATTTCTTCTTGTTTTTCGTGTTGACCTCAAGGGTTTAGTTGGTTTCATTTCTATATATTTTTTAGTTTTTTTTTTTTATTTTATTTTACGGCATTTGCGGTTAATTTCCTTTTCAATATCTTCACACTTTTGCTTGCGTTTTAAATTTCACAATTTTAAGTTCTTTTTTTTTTTTTTTTTTTTTTTTTGACATGTTATTGTTTGTAAGGTGTTAAATATTTTGTTATCATTTCTTTACTTTTATTCATCATAGACTTTTTTGTTTTTTTGCATACCGTGCAGCAAATACACATCGATTACATCGACTTAGAATGGATGTAAAAAAGGAAGAAAAAAACATTGCGTAAAATGCGGCGTTAATTTGCAATAACATAATATATAATGACTTTCAGTGATGCTTTGGTCTTGTTAAGGTTTCTTTCGATTTGTAAACGTATCAGCTATTGTTACAAAATACAAATAGTGCCAGGTAAACCCCGTATATAAAACGGATTATATTTTTTCTTTATTTTAAGCCTTATTTGCAATAATTTTTTCAAGTTATAATTTTTGATAGCTAGCATTAAGTGGCGGCATGCCTAAATCATGTACTTCGAATGTACATTTTCTGTTCTACATGAAAATTTCCTAAAATGCTATTTAAGTCACGGTTTGAGAAAAATACATTTATCCCGAGAAAATAGAAAAATTCAACTCTATTGCAAATAAGTTCAAATATTTATCTTTAAGAAAAGTAAGAAAATTGTATGTGACTAGATCGGAATAATGTATGCTACTAATATCAATTTTATACTAACGCGCAGCGTAAGTAGAAAACGTCAAAAAATGAATTTTTGATCGCTTTTAACTTTGTTTGGGCGTTAACGATTTTTTTTTTTTTTGCATTTTTAACAGACATGGCTGCATCGATTTAGAATTTGAAAAGAAAAAGAAGAATATATATGCTTTAGAGGGGAAACTTCCTTCTTGGAATCACGAAGTTATCACGAAATGGTAATGGGTATAACATGAGGTATTAGCAAAGGAACACCTTTGCATGAACTAAAATATATTTGCAAAAAAAAAAGGAAATGCATAAACAGATCATCAAAGCTTAGATTAATTTCTTTCCTAAATTAGCCAATAAGCTAATTATGTTCAGCTTAAGACAATTTCTGAACTCTCAATTGCATTCTTCTATATCCCTCTTCTATACTATGTTTTCATGTTATTCTCTTCTCCGTATCATATTCTCTAATCCTTCTTGGATTGGGACCTTTTCTCCCCATAGTAAATATTTAAAATAGCAGAGCTGTTTCATGATTTTATAGCTATGCTGACATACCAATCGAGACCATTTCTGTCAAAAATTATACGACAATATTTGTTATAGATTTTTAGCAATTGGTGTCTTTTTCCAAGAATATATATTTTATGTCTAACCTCAGTATCTATCTCAGCAGTTTCTCCAAAAAGCTATACATCGATTCAAAATATTACGTCACCCAGGCATATAGTTAAGTTACTAATAGAAGTCTCCGGGGATTGTTTCTTTTGGATATTACTCGAAAGAAGAATATTGTTATTCGGCGGAAATCGGTGCAAAATAAGTAAATTAGCGCAAATCTAAAGGCTAAAAGACTTTTGTCCTTACAAATAAGTTACATGTAGTACATTATAGTACCATAAATAGTTAAAGACATTGTCACAGCGCCGTCTAGTATAAAGACATTGACGTGAAGTGACTAGAAAGGCGAGACACCATCTAGAACTCTTAAAATGACAATCGTCTCGGTTAACAGGAATGATCCCATCTAGAAATTTCGCTTTAAATAATTTCTTGCTGGTGAGTGCTATACTCAGTGTTTATCTAAATTTAAATGACTCGACACGCCGGCATGCAATCTCCTTTAGATTTGGTTCGCAGTGCATTTAATACCAGCGGTTGATAATTCGTCTGTATTCATTGCCGTCTTCAACAACTTTAACATTTTGATGTCTTCTTTATAGAACGATTTCTAATGATCCTCATCATCATTTGAACATAATTTTTTTCACTGAAGACATGCAAACATATAATAATCGCTGAGAGCCAGATCTGAAGAATACGGTAGGTGACAATGCAATTCGAACTTGAATTCCTACAATTTTGCTATAGTAGCCCCTTTGACATCTCACGCGATGTGTTTGTTTCATTTTGAGTAATCGCTATATCCGTTTGAGAGAGGACTCTCTCATGCTCAAATTTTCATGTAAAATAATCAATGCAACGACTTTTGATGTCAGCTCTCTCCTGTTATAACTTCATTTCTCGATTATCGAAAATAATTTTTAGGATTTTTTTTTGTGGTTTTTTTTCACATAAGTAATTTTTTTAAGAAGTCTTCATTGTCCTCAGCATCATCAGTATTCGTATAATCAGATTTAAAATCAGCAAACGACCGACAAATTGTCGTTGTCATAACATTTTTCAAAGCAATACCAAATTGGAAAGATATATATAGTTATTAGAGACAGAAATTCATCGCATATAAAATCGAATAACAAAAGTTTGTGCGTCAATTGAATCACTATACCTCGTACACAAATAACCGAAATCCTATTAAATTTTGACAGGCGGCATTTGAGGGGGTTGGATTTTTTTGTTAGAGAACACTTATATATCAGTTCCGGGTATTGTTGATCGATGTGTTAGATTTTACTTGTAGCTGTCTTTGTCATAAGGCGGCTGCTTAGCAACAAGCAAGTTCCGAAAAATTGTGCACTATTTTGCTTGTTAACAGTGTAATTAGCTTCCACATTTTAGCGGTTAGTTTATAAACTACATTTTGTGTTATTAATTTGTCTAAAAGAAGAAAATTCCATACCGAGATTTCATTACTACTGCTAACAAAACATCGTCCAGTATCATCCATTGCTCAAAGTTTTGTACATCTTTGTATAAATATAGCAAAAAAAAAAGAAATAACTTGTGCTTGACTGTTTAAAGAAACAATAATTGCACTTATATTATTATAACTGGATTATTATTGGTCAATAGCTGGAGATCTCTCAACTATTTTATGAAAATATATGGTTATAGGTGTTATTATAAGAAAAGGAAAAAAAGAAAAAACAAAATCAAACTATCGGTTGCTAATTAAATAATAACAATAAATATAAAATAAAGTAAAAAGAAAAACGTATAATTAGTATAAATTAGTATTTTCAGCTTGAGTAAAATAGGATATTAATAGAAAAACAAAATTAACAAATTGCCTGCATTTATGCGCTCGAAAAGATAAAAATCTGTTTATGTAAATGTTCAAACACCCATTTAACGTCTCAACCGACTAAACACTCTGCTGAAGATATCCCTATTTAAAGACCAATGAAAATGTAAATTATTTAATTTTTTTTTTTCATATTGTTACACATTTCTTTTTTTTTTCTTTTTTTTTTTTTCGTTAAAAGCTAGCTTTTATTAAAAGCTAATTTAACCACTCGGTGAAAAGCGCTTTAAGCATATGATAGATTATCTTCGTGTGTCTATTACATACCGGCTGAATGTGTTAAAAGTTTCACCTAAATTATGCATACATATGACGCATTCGTTATAATTATATACGTAACTCTTTCTTTCATTTAAATTGTTAATTTTGAAGATAGTTGGTATGCGGTCGGAAAAAACCCACAAGCGTATATACATACATATATATATATATATACATTTGTTTGTGTCTATATATATATACATATGTATTCATATAGAAGCTTATGGTTGCTTATAACCCTCTCCTAGTTAGTAGATACAAGCCTTACCTTACCATAAAAAGAATTTTGTTTACACACTCTCCCTTTTATTTCGTAACATTATTTATGCAATGTTTTGTTATTTAAATTCTCATATGTGTGACTGCGTGTGTAATTCTCATTGGAATTAAAATTCAATCATTCGTAGACTACAGAGAGTATAGAAAGCAGGGTACACTATGCGATAAAATATATAATATACTATATATATATATACTATATACTATATACATATACATATATCATTTTAAAATTCCAAGTCGCGTGTCTCCTTCTTGTTTTAATTTTTTTTTTTTTTTTTAATTTTGCAAACTTAACTTAACTTAGAAAACTGAAACATGAAATGTTTAAAAATTATTATATTTTATTTTATTTTATCTATTTTCAACAGGTATGTCAGGTCATGAGTGCATTTTTGCTTGATGTAATTGTACTAACGAACAATGGTATCTGTATTTAGATGAAAATTGAAAATCATGAATGAAAATGTGCTTAAATTGAATTCGTTTATTTCGATGTATTAGAAATAGGAAATACATGTTAAAAAAATATTATTTTCGTGATAATGCTTCATACACTGAATAAACATTTTACGGGTTTTCTCGAAGAGATGACGTTACTTTATGAGCGTGTATTAAACTGTGACAAATATACTGATATACTTTCTTAAGTTTTTACCAACACTATAAGTTATACCATAGAGATGTATACAACATAAGTTTTGACAACATTGTAGATCAGCGAAAGGAAGGAAGCCTTATTTTTCTTATTTAATTTAAAGGAAAATGTTGCTCAGTTATGATGAGTAATAAGAAACGGATACGATACGAATCGGCAGAATTCTGAGGAATATTCAACGCGTAGTATATTCGAGGCTTAAACCAATGAAACAATCGCTGTAGAGAGCTACCAACGACAATTGATGAGATTAAGATGAAAAATAGGTGTAATATGCTGGAAGACACTAAGGTGTAATTTGTAATATGACACTTTACCTAATATTACGAAAAACGCCAAGAAAACGTGCTACCATTTCCAAAGTATTAATCAGATATTTTTTTTCTTGATTAAAATCTGTTTTCTTCTATTCTTTTTATTATGATAGCGAACAAATGGATTCACACAAAGATGGTAGCGATGATTAATACTATACAATATTCTATAGTTCAATCAGACAAATTTTAAACACTAAGGAAACTCTAAAAGATAAATTCTTAATAAGATTTCTAACAGACAAACACACATACTCACACATCCTAACTAATGCACGAAACTTGTTTGAAATTGAATTACGTCAATTTGCTAACAAGGGAAGGGAATTTATCTAAGGACACTTGGGCGTTTGTAATGAAAGCTTGAAAAAAACCGATTTTTTGTTGAAATTTCGTTTTACAAGTTTTTCCTTTCATTTCGGCATGTTCCGAACTTCAATCCCTATTCCAAGGCATTCCCACTACAAAATGAAGAAAAATTACGGGAACCTGATTAATTGATTCACCGTTGAGATATTTTTTTCGTGATTTTAACAAATTTTTAAAGTGAACAAAACAACGTTCGATTGAAATAATAGCTTAGAATTTAAAACAGTGAACACAAAAGGAAACTTAACAGGAACCTGCTGTATTAGAGTCAATATCAAAAAAACTGACAAAGAAGAATGCTGCAAAGCATATTGGTTGCAGAAGATATAAAAATCTTGAAGAGAAAGTGGCGAATCAACAGTTCTTGAGAAAATTATGCAAATTTGAATTGAGAGTTCAAAGGAAAACTTTCGTTTTGTCGTATTCGGCGACTTTTTTTTCGTTTCATTGTGGCTAATGGTGAAAACTAAGCATAGCTCTTGACCTTCTACTAGTCACTTCAATATTCTGAATATTTTTGTTAAAAAATAGAAACTCTTCATTGCTTAAAGTGGATAGGTTTAGCATTTGACCTCTTTTTCTAAAATTTAATATATTAATACAACTAGATCGGAAACATAAGGCTCCACTCGTCGAACAAACAGATCAATCGCGTAAATGTAACCCCTACTCCATCATCTTTTCTTTCTAATTTCAATAGTATGAAAAGTACTTCGATTAATGAGAAAGTAAGAAAATTACATTCGACCGTGCCGAATCTTCTATACTCATCACCTTTGTCCTAACGAAAAAGTCGGAAAAAACTACATTTATATATGTATAATGTTGGGTAGACGTGATAGATTTTTATAGAACATCGTGGAAACTTTTATTGCTTAGTCTATGAGTAGTTAGCAAAAATGACCAAGAAAGCAAAAGTGCTTTCAGCTTATATTATACAGTAGAGTTCTCCTATGATCAATTTGGCCCATTTGGCTCAATATGTGCAAGAACTTTCCATGTTTTTTGATTCAGGCAGTTTAATTTTTGAGAACGGGAAAATGGTGACCACAGACAGACAGACAGATAAATAGGCAGCCGACTCCAAACTTGATACTGATCAAGAATATATATACTTTATGGGATTTCTAAGGCTTCTTTCTTAATGTTACAAAAGTTTTCAAAAGAATATTGAATTTCAATACTTTGTGATATTGGATGGACGTGGTTGAACCTTTCCATTTTTGTGCAGATACTACAAAATAGCTAGTGCAATATGTATCAAAATTTTGGTAGATCTATTATTACTTTGGACAAAATGTAATAATAATAATTGTTTATTTTAATCTGTTGAACACGAACGAACATGCTTAGATCGATTCTAAATTTGATGCTGATCAAGAATGTATATGCGCTGGGAGCTGCTTTCTGAGTGTTGCAAACAAAATGACAAATCTTTCGTTGGCGGGCATAAAAAACCGATGGAAATTAATTCATGCATTTAATAAATGAGTTCATTATTTAAAAATGAATGCAAACTTTTTCAACACGAAATTATTCAAAACAAAATAAGTCTAATCGACACGATACCAAGTTTCATCGATATATGATTTATAGCATAATTTAAGAGGTCTAAGAGGTTGAAGTTACTCAACTTTAAATATCGTTGTAAATACATTGATTCCGTCTTGTACTTATTAACGCGTCGCGCCGCTAAAATATCATTTTGTTGATAGGTGGTACATATAAGTAACAAGAAAAAAAGAAAAAAAAGCTTGAGGAGAAACTAAATATTATCTTCGTTTTCAGAAATAATTTAATTCAATCATTAACTGGCATTATCTCGCTTATTGGTTTCAAGTTTAAAGTCAAGTCATAAATAAGTAATTTAACGTTTCCATGAATTGTCTAAATGTTGACGCCTGTTTCTTTTTCTTTCATTCTCATTTCTCTTGAATGCACATACCAGTTGAAATGTCTGCAACGTTCATGTATGGTTTTTCGCTATAATTATATAACAGTTGCTAATATAACTATCAGAAGGTTTAAGATGGGTTCAGTTTTTTCTGATGCTAATTATTTATACCAAAGCTTTAGCATCAGGGCAATAAACTGTGTAGAATGAAAAAAAAAAAAAAGGAAAGAAAAAAAAAAGATTCTTTTGCTACAATGAGGGTAATAATTATGCTTTCATTTTTTCTGTTTTCCCCTTTGTTTTTCCGTTGCAGTTTCACAAGACCCCGAAGATTATTATCGTTTGGATCCAAAGAAATCCGCTGCAGAGAATGCTTATGATATTTATACGACTTTATGTTGTCGTGAGACACGCGATACGAAACGTCTCTTTCTACTCAACGGTTTGGCTGCACTATGCCAGCAACAGCAAAAGCAGCACAGACAGCCACCACCAGTACAGACATCAACAACAGTTGCGGCGGCAACAACAACAGCGGCGACAGCTTCGCAGGCGGTGGCAAAAAGTAATTTAGGATTTACCACGGAAGAGTTACTCTACTGGTAAGTACCGCAATAATCGACTTTAGCCAGCCAGCCAACCTAACCCACCCAAGCTAAGCTAATCAACAAATCAACCAACCGACAATAATAATAATACTAACAGCAATAACAAAAACAATAATATTAATAATAATAAACAAATCTCTAGACTGTAAAAAATATTGTAATACAAACCCTTTTTATAGTATGTTATAGTATCTTTGTATGTATGTGCACGCATGCTATGTTTACAAGTGAATCACATGATGATGATGGCGATGGTTTAATTTTATATTAAAGCTGCTTTTGTGTTGTAAGCGTGGGGTGCAAACACAAAGCACTGTAGTAGTACAGCTCAACATGTCGATGAATGTTTAAAAAAAATATTACTGTTAAAATGCCATTAGCGATCGAATATAAAGGCGATCTTTTAGTTCCATTGTTAATACAAACGTTTGAAATTTATACGAATGGTGGGAAAGATTAAACTTAAGAGTGATACGCAAAGAAAACGGCTATGAAAAATTTCTCGAGTTTTACAAACCGAGTGGAATTGTGTAGGGTTATTCCATTCCGATTTTCCTTGATTAGGAACAAAGTGCAACGCTGTAACCGATCGCAATATTCGTATGGGTATGCTTTCATTTGACAGCTTGGGCTAATAAATTCTAGCAGATAAGGGGCCCACGACTATTAAGTCGGTATATCATGGTTAAATCGCCGATGTGGTAGAAAATAATACTAGTCTATACTATTTTGTTTATATGCTGTCTTTCTCTCCCCAAAATTCTTTCTCCCTTACAATCACTATCTTGATACACATATCGGAGAGTAAAGGATAACGTACCCTTAAGCATGATCAGTTAAAAGAAAAAAAAAACAAAAATCCCAGTCAGCTACAAGCTTTTCTTTGTTCTGGCGGGGGCCAGAATAAATTTTGATACCTCAAGGAACGAAAGAGAACTCTTTTAAGTTTCATTTTATGTGACATTGTACGGATAACCTCACTTATGATCTGCGAAAGAAATCACGCTATTTACCTGATTTTTGCTGATTGTCTCAATGTGTTTCCATTAATAATAAATATATCAGCATGATACAGAGTTAGTTCTTGTTTTTTCGCCTTCCAACTCATAGTTTTTCATATTATAAAATCTGTGAAAAAGAATGAAAGCTGTACGCTGCTAAAATTATAACTTTTTTATATCTTAGCTGTTCAAATCTTACTAAGGATTGACAAAATAGGATAAAGATAATACCTCAAGTGAATATAAACGTCGTAATTATATTTTGCGAAATTTAATTACGAAGGCTTTGGAACCAGAAACCTGCATTTTTTTTATAATAAACTTTAAGAATCTTCTGTAAATATGAATAGCACTTTCTTTAAGGTACCGATTCAAAAATGGATGGGTCAGATTTTTACCTTAATAAAGAATAGACGTCAGGTAGATAAACGGTCTTACCTTTTTCCTTTTGTGGGAGAAAGAGATAGAGTGTGGCCGCAACTGGCGATCGGAAAGTGTTATGCGATAGCTACAGGCACACGCCAAGTAAATTTGGTTTTGAATCTTAACGTGATTAAGAATATAAAAAATTCATTGCTTCTAATGCGTGTTTCTAGGTTATTTAGGGATTAAACCTTCAGTAACCAGTCTATATTCGTTCGAACACTCTCTATCTCTCTCTTCAAATAACTAAGGTGCAGGTAAATGTTCGCCTGATATACAACTTGAACATAAGTGAACTTAAGCGAAGAGCAGTGTAGGTCGTAGCTCGTCATATAGCAAAAGGTTGAGAAGTAATCGTATTAAACTCCATCTGTATAAACGTACTTGTTCATAGAACATAGTATATAGTAGGAGTCATCTAACAAAGGATTTTCATAATACAAAAATGATATCAACATTCGCTCTTTTTTTTCGATATTTCTACGACAAACCGTTGACTGATTTGATTGGGCAAGCGAAATACAAACGAATGCAATACAAACTCTATAAACTGTGAATTACATTTGTCTATGCCCTCCGGTTAAACTTGTTCGTATTTCCTGTTGTGTTTACATAAGCAAGTTTAATTATTTCTAAACTTCCCATTTGCTTAATTTAATTACGGTCTACAACTCTTAATAATTTTATGGCATGTAGGATGTGTTTATTGTACATCTGAAGATATAAAAAATAAATAATTAATACTTTTCTATTTACATTGATATCATGAGTTGTGTTAAAAGAAAAAAAAAAACCAAATCAATTATTTTCAGCCTGAGTGCTTCACTGATTCACACATTTACACAAGTACGGGCGGCTGCTTTGCGGACGATACGCTATGTCTTGACCACTACAGATGATATTAAAGTATTTAATTCAATGCAGTTACCATATTTGTTATGTCGATCCATTGATTTGATGTTGAAGAACGATGATGAACGAGTGCAAGCATTGAAATTGGTAAGCAACCAGAATATGGCGTATGCTGCTATTCTCTCCCTTAAACAATATAAAAAGTTTTTTTTTTTTTTTTTTTTTTTTTTTTTTTTTTTTTTTTTCTTTTTTTTTTTAAATGTATTATACTTTTTCCTTTTTATTCCAGATACGCAAAATGTTGGCTATCTCGGCCATAGACATTAGTTCAGTAGTGGTGCGATGTCTAGTTTCGTTAGCTGATACTGGCATTGAAGAGAATGATAATTTATTAAGGGCCTGTCTGGCTACATTGTGTGAATTCGCTGTCCTAAATCCCTCATTGCTCATTTGTTGTGGTGGCGTAACATCCATAACACGAAACGTGCTCGAGTGTCATAATCCTCGTATAGCAGAAAGCTTAAGTGGTGTACTACTCTATCTATTGGAATGGCCACAAACACGTAATATATGCGGTGTACGTTTGGATTGTTTAGCAGCACCATATTGCGATTTTACCTATCGTTTAGGGATAATGGACAAAAATAAGTGAGTAATTAAAATGGGAAAATGAAAATCAAACTGAATTTATTCTTTTATCAAATTTCTTTGTATAGAGATGCGCGCGAATTGCGTTACACTAGTTGCCGTCTGGCTTTGTTATCGGTATTACGTAGTTGGATTGGGACCATTGAATTCTGTGATCCAAGCAAACAATCAGGTTTAAAAGCAATAGTCGATGCTTTATTTTTAAATCAAATTGAAGTGAGAGTAAGTTTTAGTAAAATAATCGCAAAAATTTCTTTTCTAAAAGGGTTTTATATTTTGTTATTGTTTGAAATAGAAAGCAATATTGGAATTGTTATACGAATTATTAAGTCTTCCACAACCTACTTGGACTGATGATTATTCAGTGGCTTTACAGGCCATTGATCCATCTGACTTTCAAGTAATTTTTTAAATGATAGTTACATGCATTTTATATAACATTAATATTATTAATAATCTTTAGGACAATTGGCTTTTAAACAATGGTTTCGTAGCGGCGGAGGGTCGTAGTATATTGCCGAGTTTGGCTGCTAGAGCACCCAACGTTTGTGAACAACAGTTGGCATTGCAATTGTTTTGTTTCCTTGAAACTGGTCTCCTTAATGCCTTAGTAGAGGTTATTATAGCAGGCGAAGCAACTGTATCAGTGGCAGCCACCATATTAATAGGAAAACTTTTGCATTTGATGCACACGCACTTACCACCGGACATTTGCAGTACCAGTCCAGCATTGCCTTTATTAATTTCTCACGCTGCCAGGGATAATCGTTATGCCAGTGCTGCTATTGCCACCTTACAGCATTATCAGAAAATGATGCGCAATCGTCCGGCATCGAATAGTCTCTTTTTGGATAGTATTATACAAGAAGGCTGTAGGTATTTATGGAAACATTTTAAAGTAAATGTGTTTCATAATGTTTAATTTTAAACCTTAGCGCTTGTACATACTCGCCTATTTAGACGTGAAATTAATGCTCAGGATTTATCAGTGACTTTAAGTCAGCAGTCACCTTCTGCTGCGGCCGGTGTTCTCAATACGACCGTAATGTCTTTAGAAAGGACTCATTTGGATTCGGTATCCTCGAGTGAGGAATCGAATTCACAATCATCATCAGCGCGTCGTTCAAGTTTTCGTTTAAAATGCAAATTTCTACCATTTTTCGAAAATATGAAAGTGAATCGTTTAATTAAAGATTCGAAAGTTTTTCAAATGCCAGATAGTATGGGTTGGGATTGGGAAGTCATAAGCACTATCTTAAGGGTAAGTTTTTTTAAAAAAATATAAGAGAATAAATCTTCAAATTATTTGCAATTTTTAGTCCAATCTAATACGGAAAATGGATGACACTATAGCAAAGTTCCTTAAAGCTCTTGTCGAGTATTTCAAACCAAGTAATAATTTATTTTCTCATCAAGAATTAGTACCGGGACGTTCCTTGCCAACTTACGTTACAGTGGGTTTAGATTTAATTGATTGGCTTTTAGCAAGTCATTCGGTAAAGTATTTTCTCATTTATTATAAATTAAAATTTTTGTCTATGTTATAAAATTTCTATGCTTCATTAGCTGGAAAGTATGCGTTTATTAACGGACTTCTTTTCGGATGTTGCACAACATTTATTGGCTATAACAACATCAAATCGTGCTCACGACTGCCTCTTTAGTCCGCAACATGTGAACAATACCATGTGTCAGCAGTATTTTTTGTATATTGGACGCATGTGCCGTGTGCAAAAGGGTATCAGTATTTTAACCAATACCGCCGTGTTCGAACAGTAAGTGTATTTTTTCATTTAGTCTTCTATATTTTCAAACAATTTTCCATTTTTTCTAATAACTGTTATTTCTTGTGTACATTAGCCTTGTTAACTTGGTACGAAATACCGATCATGTATGTTATGTCAAGTTAATAGTTTCGGGTTTAGATTACACCATGGACTCGGTGACACGTAAGGTTTTAGAACACGCATTAACGTCTGCCAAAGCACGTAGCGGTCGTTTGTATGCAACTCAATTTCTTATGGTTTTACTTAGAGCTCGAATACCGAATTTTGAAGAATGGGGCATACCCATGATTATACAACAGACTAAGGATCCAGATCGTAGTGTAGTTTTAGCTGCCATGGAGGTTTTAGAGGAAGCTTGCCATGAAAAGGTAAGTTTAATTATTTCATATCTTCAATAAAGTATGGTAACATGTTAAATTTCCCTCTGCTAGTATTACCTTGAGGAAATTGTTAGTCTGTGGCCGAATTTGAAACCATTGGGTGATGTCGGACGTTTGCTAATGGCTCGGTACTATTCAATTTCTCGTGGTTTAAATCAACTTAAAGCAAAAATCAAGGAGGAAATTGAGTACTGGAGAAATGGTTACAACAAAAGGCGAGCAGCGTGTCGTAATCAAGCTGCAACAATTACAGCTTTCAATTTTTTATCTGTTTAAATGCTGTGATTTTTGTGGCGATTGCCATCTCTCTACAAAGTAGTCGTTAATTGGATGTCTTCTTTTCTTTTACGTTTAGATATGTTTTGCTCGTTGACGCTGATACACATTCCAGTTTGACATTGCACGTACGTAATGAAGATGGTTATTATAGCAGACGTAATTGTAATACTCGACCCATTATTGTACCGCCAAATATACCTCCTCACTTATATGGACAAATGGTTCAAACGACCCAAGGTACTACAGCTTTACGTAAATTCGGCGACTTACCTCAACTGGTGGACATAATCGATCAGGCGAAATGTACTGATGAAAGGGAATGTTTAGAGCTGAAAGCGGCTATATGGGCTGTAGGTCATGCGTCAACTCACTCAAATGGTATCGAGTACTTTTTAGACACGGGACAAAGGTGAGTTTTTAATAAAAGGACAATTATAACAAAGCAATATACTTTGAGAAATTTATGTCCGCCTAATTGTCCATTTCGTTAACTCTTCGATAGGTATAAACTTTTTAGAAATAATTTTTTCCAGAGTTTATGGAAAATCTTTGATTTTCGAAGTGACTATTACGACGTCCTTTGCCCCCCAACTAAAAACATGAACTAATGATGTAACCTCTGAAATGTTTTATATTTGTTGTTTGGGTAAAAAAAGTAATAAAATAATATTCTGGTCTGTAGAACTGCCTTTCTTTTTTATAAATTATCACAGGTTAATAGCCATTACAAACGGAAGCGTCTAGGCTGTTATTTGTATTCATTTTTACTGCGGGAAAACTTGTCATTATTTATGTTCGATACCAAACGTGTCAAACACTTTATTAGTAGCAACTTTTCTCCCGATTTCAATACATAATCCAATCAAAGTTCTAAACTAGTTATTTATATCCTACGAAATTTTTAAAAAATACTGTGTTTGAAATATAGTAGCTAAATTTATGTTTATTGCCTTCAAATAGTGGTTACATTTTTCAACTTTGTGGTCCAGAAAGTTTGGGTCTTCCAAAACTTATATTTATCTTCTTGATCTTCTTTTAGAATATATGAGAAGCTAATTATATTGGCTACTAACTGTGAAGTCTACTCTATACGAGCTACTTGCTTTAATGCATTAGGACTTATTGGTTGCACTAATGCAGGTGCTAATGTGTTATTTAAATTAAGTAAGTTGAACATAGTCAAAAATTTTCTAAACTTTGAAATGTAAAGTGTTTAAATATATATATATATATTTAAGATTGGCTTAGCGTGCGTCATGATCGTAATACCATTTGGCCAGTTCATCAACCTGAAGATTGGATAGCGGGCAATTTTACGCCCGTTAGACATCATTATGTAGACATGCCTCCATATAATTATCCGGGTATGCAAGATCAAATCGACAGCTCTTGTTACGTTGGTAGCAATTGGAATTTGCTGTTAAGCAGTAGCAGTACCGCACGTGATGCCATGGCAGGCGAAGCTAGCGCTAGTTCTGAAGCTCAAGATGCTAATACTACCACGGATAGCATTAAGACTTCTGGCGAAGAGGCATGGATGAAAAATTTGTGATTAACATTTTCATAAAATGAATTAATCTAAGTTTCGTTTAGATGTCTTTTAAGCAAGGCTCGGCTGGCGCTAGTGGCAGTGGTACTAATACTAGTGGCAGTATAATACCTGCTTCAGCGAAATCAAAGACTTTACCAGAGGGTTCTTATCCTCGTCATGCAAAACATCAACGTTCCTTATCTGAATCAAAGACTACTGATGTTATAAGTCTGATAAGTGGTCCCGGTGCTACAAATGCAGCTACTGGTGGTATGGTAACATCATTTAGTACGCACTACTCTTATCGTACGCGATATAATTCCTATACTGATTCAAATACATCTGGAGTAAGCAGCTGCGAATCGGTTACTGGTAGAGCAGTGAACGTGGGGTAAGTTTTGTTCTTTGCTCCGTTTTTTTTTTGTTTTTGCCTATTTGTTGAATTTCAGCGATCATCAACAATTTCCTTTAACTCCAATACCAAGTATGTCGAATCTTCAAGAAATACCTTTAGGGCGATCTTCTTTGATGAAACGCAGAATAGGTCCGGCGGACGTTAAGGGTTACGCACAATTCCGTTCCTTACGCCGTCATTGTCGACCGGTATTATCCGAATCGGCAGCTGAACTCTATGATATAGTCGATCGGATAGATTTGCTATCGTTTGCTTCCTTTAGAACTCGTAAGTCATCATTTGGAGATTCACAAAGAAAAATGAAAGTCCGGAGTTTAGATCGTCAAACATCCCTGAGAATGTACGCGTAAGTAACTCGTGACTTTTAAAATTTTTTTTACTTTTAATATGTTCACAGACAATTCGATTCGGAAGAATTGCAAGTGCCATTACCAACATTAAACACTCCAAAGTTTTTATCTCAAAGTGATTCCAAAGGTCCTTGCTACGCTGGTACGGTATGATATACAATTTGTAAGAAACTTTTTTAAAGCTTTGCAAAATTTTAGGAATTAGCCTTCCAAAAAATATTTTGGATCTTTTTCCGCGCCGTAATCTCTCCCGTACTTACGTTTCGCAGGACATACGGGATCAGGATCTAATAGACGTTAATCTGCTTACTGCCAAACAACAGTTCCTTAATGATTCTATCAACAATGAAGCTGGTGATGAATCATCTGTTATATCGTCGCTTTCTGACGTTTCATCAGTAAGCAAACGCTCTAAATGGACTGGTGCTAAACATGGACGTAATAATTGTTTGCACTGTTCACGACTTAGACGTTCTTATAGACCAAATAGTCAACGTTTGGTTGGTGATATCTCCACTAATACAGTTATCTGTGAGCTAAACGCAAATGCTTTGGTAGCCTTGACAACAACGGGTGTGCACGCTGCAGAGGGCACATCAAGTAAAGCAGAAAGTGGAATAAGCGCTGCTGTCGTTTCTAGTGGTAAACACGCTTCGCATCAAATTCAATCAACTACTGCTTCTTCAGCACAATTATCTGATATGGAACAGTTTCAGTCGCCCGAAAGCATACTGAGTGAAGAGAGTTTGCCGGACAAGTTAACTGCCAATATTTTGTATAATGTGCAACGTTTGGCTAATCCAGTGAGCGCCAAACAATCAAAAATGGCTTTATTAGAATTAAAACAAAAACACCCTGCGTCGTTTCAAGATATTTGTCTTTATTCCGAAGTTTGTAAAACTCTCGGTCGTTGGAGTTATCGTATGAATGCACGGAGATTTTTACAAGAACTCTTCCTAGATCTTGATTTTGAATCATTTCACAATGAGCCACTTGAAATAATAGCCAGAAAAGATAAAGAATTCAAAAAAGAGGAGCAAAGAATAGTAGATTTAAGTGTAGAAGGTAGCAGCAGACATATTGTATCGTGTGAAGTGCATAAAGCGACGGGATTGAATAAAAATGAAGCTTCTTTAAGTGAACTAAGTAGTAGCGTCGGTGCATGCAAAACAGCTGCCAGAGAAGTACTGCCGGGCATTAGTAGTAGTAGTAACACCAATTCTTCATCCTCCTCTTCTAATTTTAGTAATCAGCCGTTAAAACCTCATTTGAAAAGTCAACCTCTGGCCAGTGTTTATGAAGCTAGTTGTGAAAATTTACATTCGGATCCATCGCCTCGTCTTAAGACAACGGCTACCAGTGCCAAAGTTTTGCATTTATTACCGAATAGTAAAAATTTCACTGTAGCGCCACCTCCAGCAGCACCACCTCCTATGCATGAATTTAACAGAGAATTGAGAATTACCTCAGATGAGGACGATGATGATATATCTGAAAACAGTGGACGGTTGCATTTTCCTAATCGCTCAGCGAAGTTTGATTGGGATGAGGTTGATGGCATGGAATGCAATTCTTCATCAGCGTTCAATCCCGCTTCTTATGCACACTGCCAACCTGAGTTAAATAATCCTTCATATATTAACTACTCTGTTGCACAAACCACTCCTCTGCTAAATACTACATCCGGTGTCGTTAGTACTCCAATTAGCAGTAGTAATTGCAGCGATAAAACCACAACTAGTAATCATAGCAGTATATGCACCGTTAGTCAACATCCTATTAATAGTAAATTAAATTCCAGCACTTCATTCACATCATCGCCTGGCAACAAGCCCATCGAAAACGAAAACAAAAAATACACCAGAGGACGGTTTTATACCTTAGAATTGGATTTGAGTTTTGCAAAGAATAAGTTTCCCATAACCCATCGCACACGTACAAATATTGGCACTGCGAAAACTAGCGATAAACGTTTAATCCATACCAGCACGAACGCCAATGCTAATACCACTAACAACAACAATACGTTGTCAAATCCACTAATCATAACGACAGCGGCGACATGTAAAAATAACTCGTCCTTGAAACTGACAAATCCACCTACTATTTTAAGGCAAGGTTCCTTTGGCACTACCATCAACTATCATCCATTTACGTCTAGACAATCATATACGGCAGGCATTATCTCCGTAATTGGTGAAGACATTGCTTCGTCTGAAGTAAGTTCAAACTTTCCGCTAACAATAACAAAAAGTTTGGCTGCATCTTTGGCGCAACCGATTGGCAAATTATATTGCGAAAAACGTTTACAATCCTCAAAATCAGAAGTTATTTTAAATCAAATACCCTCTGTGATTACGATCGCCTCATCATCATCCGTAACAACAACAACAAATAACCATACAACTGCTCTAACACGAATAACAGGTAATGCCATCAGTAGTGGTATTGGTGGTGGTGATGTTGACAATGATAATCGCAAGGAACTTACGGATATTCATAAAATTAACGTCACCACCACAACAACAATGACTACAAGAACACCATCAAGTATTTTTGGTGCGAGTAAGAAATCGTAAAAAATAACTGTAACATATTTATTAAATACACCGCAAGCAAAAAGAAAAAGAGAAAAAAACATTTAAAAAAAATTGTTTTCTTTTTATTAAGATTGGTAATGCTATTAAGATAACTGTGAGGTTCAATAAATTTTAATGGAAGTTCACTGAACACTTTTACAAATTCTAAAGGACGTTAACAATAGCTAGCTAGCTGTACGAACGGTTTTTCTTTTCTTATGTTAGCTTACATTGCCTATCAAAAATCCTTGCATTCTTTATAAAGAGACTTAAATTAATAAATTTTTAGCTTATTACACCTCACTGAATTATGCTCTACATTCCCATGTGAAAGCTAAGAAGCATATTTGTCCCAAACTGCGAAATTATTTGACTAACTCTTTAGTTAAGTAAATATAGTGTTTAAAGATGAGATTTTGAAGTCCGAATTAAGATATATGCGAACACTCATAGTATCTGTTCCCTTCTGTGTGAATCGGAAGAATCTATTGTAGAGAAACATTTCTGTGTTTTTCTTCTTGCCGCTTTATACACCTTTAATTTTATTATATCTTACTTTACGAATTGTCGACTGTAAGCTATTTTCTGAATGAACATCAACTCAATGTATATATGTACGTAATTTGATATTATATTGCTTTCAATTGAAAATTAAATTAATGCCGCATGACAATGTGTACTTCTTTTTGCTTTAGCCAAACTCTCTTATCAATCTAGAGTACTGCGCAAGTTCCAATTTTATTTTTTATGGAAGAAATTGTTATGAATGTAAACCTAAAGGAGCGTAAAAAATTCCGAAACAAAAAAATTGCAAATATAAAATAGGCTTAGAAAAAGAATTAATTAAATTTAGTGTGAATTAAAAACGATGACTGATGATTGAAAAGCAAATCTTTTCTTTACTTCAGCTTACTTTCATAGGGTTTGGTGGCCAGACAGGATTAATGAATGAATTTGTTATCAAATTATGAATAAAAGTGTGAAACAAGAGAAAACGATTACGCGCCATTAGTACTACTGTGGGATGCAAACAATCAATGACCACTAAGAGAAATGCGCACACACACTTGCTCAACAAGACGTCCATCGTTGTTTTGTACATTTATATACCGCCATATTACTGTATTCCTATTAAGCGGGAACACAAGCATCTATGTGTGCGTGAGTTTAAGGTATTTGTTGCCATTTTCTGTTTCACCGATTGTTGTTCTTGAGTACTTGGTGTTTGGCGAGTGCTTATGGATGTCTGCGTGCAAAGCAACATGGTTTTAAATGAAGACAAACAAAGACACCAAGCAACACCAATAACAACTTCAAACACTTGCTCTATCAGTCAATTTTTCTTTTCTTTTCTTTTTTTTTTTTGTTTTTGATTTTGTTGTTTTTTTTTTTGCAAAATTTGTTATCGAACAACAGGGAGTGGAAGTGACGAAAAAAAACCCCTAAAAGTATAACAGAAAACGGAAAATTTTCAACAGGAAAAACGGATTTTATTGAAGTAATGAAATGTAGTGTTTAAGAAAATAATGCTTTTTTTTCGGAAAAAGGATATGTTCGTAAATTGCATTGTGTAGCATTCTGATTTGTAAACAAGTAAGGCTGTGTGAAATGAAAAATGTTTATTGCCTGGTTTAATGGTTTAAGTAATCGCAGTCTGGTGATTACCATACTGTTTTGTATGTCTTTAATCTATGTATCCTACACTTTTAATTCTTGCCTCTTAACCAGCATTAATCGCAGTTTCAAAAGGGTAAAAAAATTAAGTTTTTACTACTAAAAGTTAAAGAAAAATAATTTTATATTCGTTCTCCAATCTAATAAGAATGCTTCACGTCAATTGTTAATATCTACAAATATATTGGAAGTCGTTGCAAATGTTACAATAACTCCCTATTCAAAGAACAACAGCTTCATCAACACAAATTCTCACTTTGGTGTACACATTGTGCCTCTAAGCTCAACGAACAGCACAAATAATAGTGCCACCACAATTAGTAGCAGTAACAATTCCACCAGTATTACTTCAATTACTACTATTAGTGCTCATGTATTGGAAGCTTTTGCTAAATATCGTTTACTGCGTCAACCAGGCTCTCGGCCGTCGCGTCATTTACCTGACACTTTAATTATAGGCGTGAAAAAGAGCGGTACGAGAGCCTTATTAGAATTTATACGTTTACACCCGGATGTACGGGCCGCGGGTTGTGAGGTGCATTTTTTCGATCGTCATTATCAGCGAGGACTACATTGGTATCGTCACCATATGCCTTATACGATTGAAGGACAAATTACTATGGAAAAGACACCCAGCTATTTTGTAACCAAGGAAGTACCACATCGAGTGCACAAAATGAATGCGAGCACAAAGTGAGTAAAAAAAAAAAAAAAAATTTGAAACACTCCCCTTTAAAAAAAAATTTCAAAATTTTGTAAGAAATATTTGATCTTAAATTAGATTTTAAATACTTTATGATTCTTTTTTCTTCAAGAAACTTCACGAAGTTTACAAAGAAATTGTTTTAAAGTATGTAATAAATTAATGGCCAACCATACGTTTGACAGGCCTTACCTGAAACTGATCCGACCCGACAACAATGGCCCATGTGTCATTTGTTCGACAGGTGAATTAGCTGAATATTTAGTTTTTAGATGCAAAAGATCTGATAGCATCGAATGTCATAATCTTTGTGATATGTTTCGTGCTCTTAATACTACTTATCTTATGGAACTAACTTCCTTCACACACCAGAACCACCGATTTTCCCTTTTAGTAAACTTTTTTGTGTTTTATCTATAAATTTACATTTCCTTTTCTCGGATTTAGTTTAGCTTGGCTCAGTCAATATTAAAAAAGAGTTTTCGTTTTTCTTACAGACTATTAGTGGTCGTTCGTGATCCTGTAACACGAGCTATATCTGATTATACTCAAGCAGCAAGTAAAAAATCTGATATGAAACGTTTCGAAGAGTTGGCTTTCGTGAACGGTTCATATGCTGTGGTGGACACAAATTGGGGACCTGTAAAGATTGGAGTATATGCACGTTTTCTAGAAAAGTGGTTAGAATATTTTCCACTTTCGCAATTGCTGTTTATTAGCGGAGAACGCTTAATTATGGATCCCGCCTATGAAATTGGAAGAGTGCAAGATTTTTTGGGCCTTAAAAGGGTTGTGACTGAAAAACATTTCTATTTTAATGCCACTAAAGGATTTCCATGTTTATTGAAATCAGAGGCACGTTCAACACCGCATTGTTTAGGTAAAACGAAAGGTCGCAATCATCCACATATTGATTTAGCGGCCATCGAAAGACTGCGTGAATTCTATAGACCTTTTAATAATAGATTTTATCAAATGACTGGCATCAATTTTGCTTGGCCATAAGCTAGCCAGCAAGAGAAAGAGAGAGAAAGGAATTATATAAATAAAATATGAGTTAGTGATATTTAAGAAATGTTTAATATTATTAAAGTTAATTGTTATCATAGAAATGAAGGTACTGTAGACTGTTTGATAGATTATCTTACAAAGCAAACGCACAAATACTCCTTTATGGAATTATGTTAAGAAGAAAGAAAGCATTTGACTTACATGTGAATTAATTATATTTTACAAATATATGCATACAAGATGCCACTATTTATACAAATTAGACTTTTAAAAAGTCATACTTTACTCTTATATAACATAATTATACAATATATAGTTGTAGCTTTATCTCTAATAACAAAAAACTGGTTCCTTAATTCTTAATAGCAAGTAAAAATTGAATATAAAACTGTATAATCTTTCCCAAGCTTTTAAAATTATTAATTAATTGATTAGCGGATTTTCAAAGAAAATATAATTACAACATTTATTAAAGCAGAGCTTAATAGCAACCAACCATCTATTACGGAAAATGAAAAATCTTCCAACAAGTAACAAATTAAAAGCATTTAATAGAAAACTTTTTCCTAAAATCAAAATTAAACAAAAAAAAAAAAAAAAAGGAATCAATAAACTAAACTAAACTTACTCTCTTGCTTCTTTTCTATTTTCATAAAAGATTTTCATGTCCTTAGCATATCTTTCATTAAATTTATAAGTACTTATATATCTTCAATTGAAAGCAATGTTTGGCTAAAACAAAAAAAAAAAAAAAAAAAAAAAAAAACAAAGAGAAATATAATATAAAAGAATTTTATGCATTTTCCTACTTCTTACTATTTTTTGTATAGATTGTCATACTATTATATATTAACGTATATAAATAATAAGATGGATTATATACATTTTTAGATATTAATAGTATAAGAAATTATTATTAATACTTGATTATATATAGCATATTATAGCAAAACAATACAACACAATTTATATACAAATATTAATTAAAAAAGATTTCCATATTATTTTATTTTTTTGTACTCTATACGAAACAATATCATGCATCATATATATTCGTGTCGAATTCCTACTGCGGTACACCATAATTTTATTACGCTTTATACGTATGACGGCAGTTATAGTGAATGCTTACCGATCGAGCGTACTCCTCCCAGTTTGCGCCTTTTTTTTTCTCACCCTGTACGTGTAAGTGATATCCCCTAACGACGAGTGACATTAAAAAAAAAAAAAAAATTTTTTTTTTCAAAACGAATTTGTTTTCAATTAATTAAGAATTGATATTCGAAGTTTTAATTTTATATGACAATTATCCGAGAGTTCTGGTGTTCGAACGATAGATAACAGGCAGACAGATGAGCGGATCGATATGGCTAAATCGATTTTGAATTTTGCTTTAATGGCGAATATACGCGTTTTGTGAGTATTATTGATCATTGCACACAGATGTAACGACGAAGCTAGTATATTCATTCATATTAAATCATTTAATTTTGTAAGTGGTATTTTATAAAAATGGATTTCCTTGTGATTTTCTCTCGAAATATTGAACATATTATTCGAGAAGCTTTTCTAATTTTGTCGATCTGTTTATAAAATTAAGTTATACTCATAGCTGATAGAATGTTAATTATTAGTTAACTTCATTTTCTAATTTACTAAATTATTGAAGGTGTCAATTGATAGCTGCAAGTAATTTCGTTAAATAGTTTTTCGGAAATTTTCAATCTTGTGTAATGAATTGAATAAAAATATAAACTAAAGTGTTCGTTTAATATTGTCTGTTTCAAGAGGTATATTTTTTACTAATTCTCAATGACACTGAAACAAAAAATCTATATATAATTTCGAAGCTGATCGTGAATATCCTGAACTCTTTTCATGTTACTTCATTTAAACTTTAGTTTATTTGAAAGCTCAAGGAAATTTCCATAGCATACAGCTTGCTTCTGTAAAGGCTTTCTTTAACTTGATTCCCAGACTTTCTTCCTTGGTTGCTTTTCCTAATTAACTTGTAACTAGTGATTATGCGATCAAAAAACAAAAAAAAAACTTCTTTCCTGAAGACTAGCAAAAAAAAAGATGCTTATTTCTTATTTTCTGTACACGATCAGATTTAGAGAGTTGCTGGGAATTCTCCAGGCTTTTTTGGTAGTTACGTTGAGGTTTTTTCACTAAGGTTTGTAATGTATTTTGTAAAGACACTTAGAGACAAGTTGTGCTTTCTCGGCTAAATTTCTTTACGAAATATTGAAATCAAATCTGGGTACCCTATCCATGTAGTGTATTTTTACTTTTTGCTTGTTTTACTAAGTTGTTGTTTTTACGCGTCGGTAGCCATCAATATAAAATATTTATTTTCGCAATTTACAAAAAAAAAATATATATATATATATATTAAATACCGCGCTCTTTAAAATTTGCATTAACACTAAGAACCAAATAAAATTATAAGTAGGAAATTTATATCTTTCTAGGGAAGTAGTTGAAAAAATTTTATTTACGAAATAATCCAAGACGGACATAATAATTGTTGTAGAAAACTCAAAATTCAAATCCATGCGTGATGACATTAAATATTTTTAGATTCTTTATTTCTATTTACTCCTCAAAATCGTATGTGACAACGTTACGAATTGGTTTTAATATTGAACTCACACGTAATAAAGTATTCTCATCTATTTATCAAAATAAAGTACCAAAAGAATATCTTATCTTGATAATTGGAAGAAAATGTCAAAAATATACTTTCCCCTCCTATTAGATATCAATCAAATGAATTTGTTATTTATTTATAGCGATTCTATGGTAAAAATCATTAAACAAAAGAAATAACTTTCATAGTAATAATGACTCTGCATCATAAGTGAATCATTTACGTTATATTTCTAAGTGAACCTTTATGTTAAAAATATATGCATTATTTGTTATTAGGTCTTAAAAGTATTTAGAAGCGTATTAAAGTCTTTTGATTCTTAGAAGCGTTATGTACGGATTTTGCGATCTCTTAAGTGAGTTTTTTAGTTTTGCTTTATTAAAAAAAAAAAAAAAATGCTTTCTTTTATATTGTAAATTTTTTATTCAAGTTTTAAGCTGTTTATTTGTAAGTGGCTTCAATTATGGTTATTATTGTAAATATTCGGATATCTATGATAATCTATGGAATCATTGGTATGCTGTGTGCGGCTGTTTAACGCTATTAATTGTGGGCATCGGGTTGTGCCTGCGTCATTATAAAAAACGTCAATTTCTTTTTGAAAATTTTTATTTAATATTCTATGGCTTGATAAGTAACGTGATATGTTCATGTTTCATGCTGGTTGACGATACGAGTGAGTATGCACTAAAAACCAAAAAAAAAAAAAAAAAAAGAAATGACTTGATTCCCAGATATTTTTTATTTAAATTATTTTCTATTTTCAGATACAGCATTCTATTTTGGTTTCATGGCTATGGCTGTTATATATTTATCGTGTTTTAGCTACATTTACTTACGTTGTGATCCGCAAGGTTTCAGACCATTTTGTTTGGCTTTGGGTAATACTTCTAATTTTTTTGGTTTCACAATAGGCTTTGCTTTGTATAATGAATTCGAAGCGAAGTTATGCGGTTGGCTGCTTTTGGGTTTCAATATATTAATGATTCTATTGCTGATAATTAATGAATTCTTACATTATTATAATTATCAGAACTATAAGATATCCTTCGATTTGGTTTATAATTTGTTAAATGACGAAAAGCTTTTATATGCTAGCAATAGATCGGTGAAAGCTTTATTTATCGGTCGAGATGACTATGTATTCAAGCGCAATACTCAATATTTGGTAGTTGCCATAGCTTTTATTATATTATTGGAAAAATCATCATTGTATTCGTATACATTTCTTCAGTTAACCTGGTCGGCAACATACGCTTATTTGCATTCACAATATTTGTATTTATCCTTTTTATGCTACACTATAGGTTGCCTGTTGGGTTGTGTTTTAATGTTACGTTATAAACCGAAATTAATTTATCTTCAATTTGCTGTTATCAAAATCATGGTAACCTCAGCCATACTTTTAATTTATAATGATTATTTCCTGGAGAAATGTTTTCTTTTCTTATGTTTATATTACTTAAGTATGGGGGTTTATTCTAGTGTAGGCCTACAAATGTTAATAGAATCTTGCCCATTTCTTTATACCGAACTGGCGATAGCTATTTCATATTCATTAGAAATCGTAGCAATGGAAGTATATAAATATGAAACATTAATTGATGATTTTTATATAATTTTATTAAGTATGGGTTTATCGACTATTTGTTTAACCTTAATTTCAATTATATTGATATTAATATTCTTGCCGAACTCTAAAGGTTTAATAGAAATGCGTAACAATTTATTGGGTATTTATCGGCAACCGGTTAAACACTATACAAATACATTACATAGCAATAATTATTTTTTGCAATTAGAGGTGCCAGCCACCTCAAAAGTGTTTATAGATAATAATCGAATTTTTCATCAATATCCTCCAGATGAAAAAGATAAACAGATTACGAAATATTAATAAAATTTTTTTTTTTATACAAATGCATAAATTATTTAATAAAATTGTATAATAAAAGAAATTTAAAACAATTTTTTTTTCCAACAAAAAGGATGCCTTTGAAATATTAGAAGCGATAGATTCTTTTCCTCTCTATACCATACCAATACCATAAGCTATATTTTGCGTTCTTTTTATTATAAATAAGAAAAAAAAAAAGAAAAAAAATTCATAGAACTTCGTATAAATATATGAAGTGCTATTATTAAGTCGTCCACTAAGAAATTCTCTCCATAACCGCATGCTATTAATAAGACATTCGTTGAAAAAGAAAAAGACAGAAAATCGTTTGTAAGACTCTAGTGTAATTGAATTTGTTTATTGATCGCTAAAAGATCACAGTTTGCTAAATGTTTTATACCAGTTGTAACATTCATTTACAAGTGACTTCGATTGGAAATGTAAAAAACATTTTGAGTTGAATTCAAAGTTTTTGATTTCATTTCTTTTAATATTTTTGGAAACTGAAATGTTGTTCGGATTCCTTTTAGTGAAAATTGATAAAAGAGCTGCCTATAATCACCACCCAATATACTTTTGATATATTTATTTACATTCAAATTAGATATAAAGATTCGTAGCTTGTTTTGAGAATTTAACATTTGTGCGCTCTTTTGCTGTCTTTGTCAGGATAAATTCGTTTTACTTTAAATATGTTTCATTTAAGTAGATGAAGCATACTTAGCATTCGCTTTAAAGTGATTGAACACATTTATAAATATTTGCAATAAAAAGAAAATAATGCCTTTTCATATTATCTTATCAGTTTTATCAGATGAACCAAGACTGCGAAAAAAAAGTACTTTAGATACTCTCTCAGTTCGATTTAAAACTTTAGAATATGAACATTAAATTGAAAACTCATTTCACAATTATTTATAGATCATATGCAATCTTAAAAATTTGTCATAATAAACGAATATATTTTCTGCAATGATGGATATTTTGAAAAATTTTCTTTACAAATTTTTTCTATATGCTCCTTGCATTCTGGGTAAATATAAAATTTTTGTTTCTCAGTTTCACGTTTAAAAGGTTTTAACAATTTCTTATTTAATTTTAAAACAAAAAGTGTGCTTCAGCTTTTTACCATGCGGTCTAGTCTATGGTTATACGATATCTACTTTTGTGGCTGCAGGTAATCTTAACACTAGCTTAATAGCCTATGGACCAATGATCCTTGCAAGTTGTAGCGGTCTAATTGTTGCTTTAGCTATGTTTATTCTCAAGTATTTACGTTCACGTATAGCATTTTGGCACATCAACATTTTAGTAGCAGCAAATTTCTTGCATTTCATAGCCAGTTTTTTCTATTTTGCAAAAGAATTCGGTAAGTTTATTAAGCTTTAATAAAATCGAGAATTTTAATCTTTTTTTTTTTTAACCTTCACTTTATTTTAGATAATATTGGTTCTTTCATTTCCTATCTGGGTCATAGCATTACCATTATAATTGGCCTTAGCTTTTTGCATGCCATGGCAGATAAGAACAGTCGAGCCATTTTAATAACACTTTCTTTTAGCTTTTATATGTTTGGCATGGCCACGTCCGTAAGCTTAATTGCAAATTCTTTCACTAAAGAAGAACAAAGCTTTACCATTGTCAAGAATAAAAATAATAAGTTACCGGCATCAATTAATTATGTAGAGTTTGCCGGTGTCTATTTAGCAATTTCCGTTCTAAACTTGGCTCTGTTAATCGGACTGAAAATTCTTAATTATATTGGCTCAGTTGATTATGAAAACAGTTTGGATAATGATTTACGTATAGCAAATTCCAATGGCAGTATTTTCGCTAAAAGAGAAGAAATTATTAAGCGAATTGAATTTTTCTATGTTACGAAAAATCAACAGTGGAATGTTACTCTTTTATTAATTTTTATCGAAGCTATACAATATTCTTTGTTTGTATACTTTGTATTTTGGTTTGTTTTAAATACTGCCATGCGTTTAACGGTTATACTTAATATCGATTTAATGTTTTGGTGCATATTTTTAGGCACATTAACAAGCATTTTATTGATTTGGTTCTTTTCTCCGAAAGTACTATTTGTCGGACATCAATTATTTTTAATTATTTTAACAGTATTAGCCATGATTATTTGTAATTCTGTAAAGACGAGTATACCTTTTTGGTTAATTATTTTATGTTTCGGTATGAATTTTTCGAGCTTACAAATTATTTTAGTCGAAGTAGCACATTTTCGTTACAACGAATTGGTTATCTACGCATCATATGCCTTAAAATTATTAGCGACTAGTATTATTTATTATTATTTTATTTCGAATGAGAAAAATTCATATTTTTATTCTACGGACATTAGTACATTAATGTCTCAAGGTTTTGTATTTATTATAATTGTTTCATTATTGGCTTTGGTCGTAGGTATGAAAGTACCCAGAACGTATCGTACCACGCTGTTTGAAATTCAATATAGAGTATTAGGTATTATATTTCAAAAACATCAAATCGAACAATTGAATGTAAGATGTTTAAACGATGGCACTATACCTACTATATGTAATTAATTGTTAATAAAAAGAGAAAATAACAATGATAATATGATATAACATTATTGATCTTTAGTGGAAAAGTAAAGAAAATTACAAGTGTTAACAGCTAGGATTGTTTCTTTATCTTGTTCTTGATCTGGCCAGTTTAATTGTGTGTTTTCAGAAATTCTTCAATATTTAGATTTTTTCTAAAATATTCCTGCATCTATTATAACAATTCAGCTTTCAGAAGAAGCCAAGCATTCAGAGAACGGACATTTTAATGCCATATTTTATCCAGAACAATATTTGTTGGAAGTTGAATGTTCCCATAATCTATTAGATGAGAGATGTCTCGTAGGAAACTCTCTTCATTGTAGCGGGTGTTGTGGGTAGAATATTTCAAATATATCAGTACATAATCAAGCATATGTTTCACATTTCATTAATAATGTGGGCTTAATAAAAATTCAGTGATTTTGAACTTTTTTGTTTTTGTTTTTAAGTTAATCATTGCTCCTGATCTTTAATTAATGAATAAATAATGTGGTAGTTGTTTTGGAGATCTGCTATAAATAAATCACGAAAATAGCAATTCCCATCATAAGTAAATTAAACAGCCCCCCCGCTGCCTTTACAAAAGGGCGTGCTACGATATTAGAACATAATTTAATCGTAAAATTGCAACAAACTGATTTCAGGTTAGGCTGACACTTAACCAGCATATATAACTCGAAATGAAGAACAGAAAAACAGAAAAAAAAGTAGCAAGATGGAATTTGACAAACATGACTGTCTTAAATATAATTCGAAGATTTTTTTAAAGCGCGAACTGACAAAAACTGTTTAAAGCAAATATGTATTCTAACGTGAATATTTAATTTAATAACAAATTAGAAATTATTGAATTACGTATTCATGGCTTTAAAGTATTGGACTGATTATAATACGGTAGTAAACTGGGGTAAACATATAAAGATCCACTTGATTGCAATTGCACGGTTAATTTTTACTGGCACTTTTTATTTTTCTGTTTTAAGAAAATTCGTTCAGTTTTTTTTCTCTTGGCTAATTTGTCTCTTCGTTTCTTGTTAAAGAATTTTTTCATTTTGCTTTCTTTATGTTTATGTCTGCGGATGTTTTGTTTAATTACAACATGTTCAATTTTTCTAATTGAGAGCAAGAGATATGATGACAGTTGCGGACTGATAGGATCGGCCTGAAACCCTAATTAGAAAGTCAGAAACAAAAATTTGTACCCATTTACAAAGTTACGCTAACATTAATTATATGTTTATATAATATTAAATTTATTTTTAAAAATAAAAATTTTCTTCTTTTTTTTAATAGGTCTACTACTTGCTTCTAGTGATTCTTTAGCGTATAGTATAAATTTTTAGCGCAATATATAAATATAAGAAATGTTAGCACCACCGGCAAATATTTCTGTAGGGTTATATTGATACATATCCCATACAATGTCATACCTAAAACGTTGGGTTTGCTTGCTCTAAGGATTCCTGTCCTATTTTCTCTATGTAAAAGTAAGGTTGATTTATAGACAGTTGGTTTGGAAAATATTTCCGCCACTTTCAACTACATGGTTTCATATCATACTTTGTGTATAATATGCATTGACATACCCAAAGCAATAAGTATGCTTCGCATTATCTAGTTATTATTAGAATTTTAATCGGCGTGGAACGATCCCAATACAGAAAACTATGCTCTAAGGGTATAATATTGGCTTCCTCTATTTGAAAACGAAAATTTTCTAAAAAGAAAGAAGATATATATACATATGCATGTATATAAAAAATTTTTCTAATGATTCCATAATGCTATTTACCTAATTTGTTAAGAAAACTATTCAAAGTTGTTTCGTTTCTAACAGTAGTAGCCAGGAACATTTTTACTTTATTCTGCCTTAAATTGAACACGTAGTCAATTGCCTGCAATAAATCATCAAAAACGTTGTTATCATACACGACATCGGCAGCTAAAAGTATATCTGGCACCAATGTTTTCACTTGTTTCGCACAATTTATCGCTTTCCAGTCTGCCAAACCCCATTCCAAAATACGATCATCAACAAGCCATTTGTTATCCATTATTTCTTCTGTTTGCAGGCAATTAAGTTCGATATTTTCTCCTATCAGTTTTACACAAGATAAACTGCCGTCAGTTAACAAAGTGTACTTTGGCTTACATAGCTTGTGTATAATAAAACCACAGAAACCAGTACCAGATCCCAATTCTAAAACCCGTCGATTCCAAAGTACTACCTTGTGGTGTAACAAGTAGTCCGTTAAGGCTAATGCTGCTTGCCAGCTGCACAGCCCTGTAGTACCATCAGCCACAAAACTTTTTGATTCTTTTAAAGTGAAATGGACTTTTTCGCTCAGTATGTAATGTTTAAAAGCAAATTTCTTTGATTGATCGTTAGCTACATTTCGTTGAATTTCGCAAAAGCTTTCGTAGATCGAATCATGTATCTCAGAGTAATTTGCCTCTAAATAAGCGATTAATTGCTTAAAGAAGTTTAACTGATATTGCAATTTAATAGGCATTTCCTGATTCAGTTGACATTTGTAAGTGTAATTTACTAACATGTTTTGCTGATTCCAACTAATATGATTAGGAAAATCCTGCAAGTAAAATTTTATTATATTAATTGTCGATTTTAATTGTTAAGAAAGGATACCTTCAAGTAAATATCTACAATAGCTAATCTATTAAATTGTTTTAAAGAAGTATAAATTAATATTAAAATTTCTTGTGCTAGATTTTATATGATTTTAAGTTATATAAAGCCCTTTGCAAGCTTATGCATATTAGGAGTGGTTAATAATGAATAACCCTTACACAGATTTATGCATAAGCCGAATATAAAATAGCGAGTGGTCAATAATGAACAAACTTTACACAGGCTTACTAGCGATTGAGCAGTGTTACTGAAACTAATGCATAAATTGAATAGCTTTCACATAAATAACAACAAAGGCAATTCTTATGTATTTTATATGATACCTTCAAAAGCAAATTAACAGGATAACAACACAAAAATTGTTTTTGTATTCTCTCCAAAAATATTTGATAATCACTTTCACTTAGAATGGACATAATTGACGAGTTTTTTTGCAACAAATTTTATTGGTTTAAAAAAACACAAATAAGCATTTTCTGCAATATTATCATAGGACAGATAATGATTTTTATGTACATTGCCTAACGAGAGGTGTATTTTTTCGTACGTTGTCAGCTGAAGGGTAACCGTGTGACTTTTGTTTCGTAAAATCGATTGTCGCCAAATTTTTAGTTTTTATGGTAAACATTAACAAATAGGCAAAACAATTTTATAAAACATGTCAGATTATAAAATAAATGAAGCGAATATGATTTTCAATAATAGTTTACATGATATAATTGTCTAGTGTATTGTCTTCCTCACAGCAGTAAACCACAGCGTAAAAGTTACATTATTAACCCCCTGATTAGCAGCTGATCTCGAATCAGCTGTTCTGGTTGTTAAAGCTAGTTGTAAACTTCTCATGTTTAATTTGGTAGTCGCGTTTAAACAAACACATATCTCCATCCTAAATTCAACAAATCAAAAAAAGAAACAAGCACATGTTCTTATGCATAGTTGACATATAACAATGTTTTTGATATTTTAATAATATATTTTACAAAGGGCCCGAAAACAGTATTATAAGTAAAAATTGATTGGTGCTCGTGTAGAGTTTCGCGTCATTGCATGCAACGTGACCTTAACAACACCAAAATTTCTGTAAGAGTTTCCATTTTTCTTACAACGCTATATTTCTTATCATCCACTTTGTAGATTTTTTCCTTATATAACGACCCCGTCTTAATTCAATGTAGCTGTTTCTCTCCAAAGTTGTTCCGATTTCCTAAAGCAAGATTGAATAGCTAGAAAATGTTAACTTAGCACACACTGAAAATTAATCACATTAAAAGATTTAAAGACATTCCATTAGCACTTCGCTTAGTTCATTTTAGATAGACAAATAAGAGAAGCGCATATTATTTTATTAATTGAGGGCAATATAGATAACTAATCAGTATTTCTCTATCCTGCAATTTTACGTTTGCGCTAAATTTGACTGCAAAATTTGCCATAATTTTTAGGCTCTGTGGACATTAATACGTTTTCCTAGTTTTTTCAATTTCTAAATACACATATTCTGTGGTTCAAAAGATATGAAACCAACTTCATGTGTTTATTTCAGTTTTTAAATTTAAATTTGAAAATTAACTAACCCTACCAGTTTTATAATGCCTAATAAATTTTTTTTAAAATCACCGTTTTACACTTACAGAGGTCAAAGAGCCTATTAGCATTATACGTTAGAAGAAGAAGAAATTTGTGTAAATATTTGTTACAAATTTTATAATAAATCTATAGCTAAAGCTGCTTATTTTTGATCAAAATTCTTGTTGAATTTTCAATTTATTTCGGAAATCATTTTCCGTTATTATAGATGTTTTAGTAAACGTATCATGACTGTTAATTGGTCTTTGGAGCGAATTAAATATTTGTGCATTTGAACATAAGAACAAAAATACAAATATCTATGAATTAACTCTGACCTTTAACAAACTGATCAAAGAAGATATCGATTGTGTGATGATTACGTTCTTCTCGTTTTCAGTTTTCTGTTTAAAATGTTGTCTTCCTAATGACTTCAAAATGAGATGCATTGAAAGGCAAACATGGGTAAATCAGTTTGCAACGCTTCAGGCATTAAAGTGTTACAAACCGTTCGAAAAAATGAGTGCACCTCCATTAATCATATCAATATGTATAGGTATATATACATATCAATGACAATGTGTAATTGATTTAATCATGATAAGTAATTGTGTATGTTTGACTTACAGCAATTGTTTGCATAACATTTATTTTCGGTGCTACAGCATATATACATCAAATGAAACTTTGCCAACTCTTGACAGCGGTGCGCTTTGATGACGTTTAACTTATAATTAACTGTAAACAATCAAAGTTATTATTTTATAACATAAAATTGAATAATTTTTTAACACCAACAAAGAAAACGATTACGTTCGCATATATATATATATAAGTATATGATGAAGTGCTTGGTAGCCAAGTCCGAACTTATAATAATAACGTTTTGCGAAAACAATTAGAAATAATTAAGAAGCGATTTCGTCTTGAAATATGGATACCCTACCTTTGGGGTGAATATGAGATAATTACTATTTTCCTTTGTTAATTATTCAGGTTATTTTTTTTTTAATTTTTTATAAACAATTTTTCTCTCTCTCAAAGTCAATTGTTTCAAGCTTTTTATTTTAGTGAGCGTTTTTCTCTCTCAATCTATTTGCAATACAAATCTATAAAATATTTCTTAAAGTGCATGAAATTTTTACGTCAATCTTTCTGAATTCAATAATTTCAAGAACATTTAATCTTGCGGCTTGGCGGAAATGTTTAAGTCAAGGCAGCCCATTCCATTGACCAAGTATATGTGTGCCTAAACGATTTCTGATTCATTTTTTTAGAATAGAGTTACAATTGGATTAACAATATGTTAAATTATCTTTAAGTTTAAGACGGGAGCCAATGAAAACTGTTACGACCTATAATATGACAAATAAATTTAAAATGGTCACTAATAAAATATTTACACAAAACTATGTTAATTTTTTTATGTGGGAAGATCAATGTGTAGAACTTTATTGAGAAAAAAAAAAAAAAAAATTCAAACGTCTTTACACCTGAACATGAAGGCACGTACTGTTTATAACATGTGTAATTAAGCATAACAAACAATAGAATTCTTTTTTTTTTCTTCTTTTTCTTTTTATATCTCTATATAGAGAATGGATTTGAAGGTGTGCCCGAGTCAATATAAGTGTGTTTTGTAGTCTTTGAACACATCTTCAGTTAAAAGCTTTTACGTTATGAAAAAAATCTGTGTCAAGCAAGAATTTATTATTTTACATTTATTTGCTTGTTTTTTGCTTTTTTTTTCAAAATTCATCAATTGAATAAAGAATTAATGCTGAAATTATAAAAAGCAGAATAAAAAAAAAAAAAAATAGTAAACAAGTTAATCATTCTAAAGCGAGCCTTGAACATTCTAACAGTAGTTCGATCGAAATTATTTTTGCATAAAATTTTTAAATATATTTACAAAAAAATTTCTAAAAAATTTTCAATGAATATTTACTAAAATTTCCAAACTATTAACACAGCAATGAATGAATGAAATGTTACAAATTTTCTTCTACAAATTTCTTTTATTTTTGTTTTTTTTATGCCTATTTTCAAACTAAGAATATACTGATAGTTGGGTTGACATCATGGTGTAGCTAAAAAAGAACTATGCGGTGTTCGTAGAGTCTTTGATGTTTTTTTTTTTTTTTTTTTTTTGCCAAAAAAACTCCTTATCCAACTTTCGCTGCTGCATTTCAACTCGAGTAAAAAAGTGAGTATGAAAGTTGTATACGTTTTAGTATGAATTTTCCATATCCGTCGCCATGTCAATGCTGCAAAATAATTTAGATAGAAATTTAGATAGAATTTTTAAAAGGCTCAGTCAAAATTTTGTACCAAATTGTGGATCAATATCTTATTTAAACTGTCTTGCAACCGCGTCGTGCTATGGTAAATGTTTTCACTCCATTTTAGACGATTATTTACTATTAATTGTAAATTATTGCTACAGTCTTGCGATTATGATTACAATTACTTTCAAACTTGATTTGTATCTATTATCTAGGGATTTATAGAAAGTAAGTTACTTCTTTAATTTCTTTTTTTTTTCTTTCATACGGACGTATGACAATGTTATGTCCACACTCAAAATTTTACGCTGGAGATAATGGTAATAATACTTCAACTTAAAATTGAAGGCAATTAGATCCTAATTTTGTGATCTTTCAATGAATTGGTTATAGCAGATATATGTGTAAATCGGTTAGAAAATTTTTCACATTTGGGTTTTAATTAAGCTATGGTAAGCACTTCAGCAAATTGTCTTTATGATGCAATTGTGTTTTATCATTTGTTAGATGCGCTTTCTGAATATATTGTCATCTTGCAGGGTATTTATTAAGTAAAATGTCGGTCTAATATCAGTAATGAATGTCGAATTGTGGTGAAGACCTTCAAGTAAAGATCAAAATCTCCGCATCGAAATTTTGCAAATCATTTGCGATTCGCATTATTCTATTCCATGTAAGGCATTCTGCCTCTTCTGTACGATGAATATCTACTGTAAGTTTTGATCTAACAAAGCAATGTATATCTAGACACGTTTATTTCTTTCATTTTTTATCGTGTAATTCCATAATGTTGGACATTCCAAAATTTTTACCAAATGTGCGAGTTAAAAAAAAAAAAACTGTGAAATTCTCTGCATGGATCTCATATATTTTAAAATTTTCCGTTTTGTGCGTGTGTTTACTATAATTTATTAGCTATTTTGAAGTAATAATGTACAAAAAAAAAAAAAAAATTTAATTTTCTATCTGGAATAAAAAGGCAAAGGAATGAGAGAAGAAAAATGGACAAAAGTGTACAATAAAATTAATCTGAGAACATCAAATAAATCAAGAAATATATTTTATATATGTAGGCTGTGACAAGAGCATTTGCGCGGATGCTGTAAACGTCACGATAAATTTTCATTATTTTCTCATCCTTTGTTGGTGGGTATAAAAATTAATTCTGAATATATTTTATGCACAAATTTGTACTTAAGTAACTTATGCACGAAACATCATTAAAACAATAAATCGATATATCAGAAAAACGTTAACGTGCAAACAAAATTTGCAAGAAATTTATAAAGAGAATCCAATAAATATAGTCTACGACATGTTTAGAATTTCAACTGGTTTGATTGTTGCGATAAAATCACAGATGATAATAAAAAAACTCAGTATGTCGGTCGCAGATCAATAAAAAAAAACAAAAAATAACAAAAAATATTCCCAAATAATATTCCTGGAATTTTATAACAAAGTCTTGACTCCAACGCTTTTTTTGTTTTATTTAAAATTAACTTTTGTAAAGAAGAAGACAAAACCGATCCGTATAAAATTGCCTATGGGTATAAGGTTAATAGTAAAGAACGTTTATATCAACAGTGTGATGGTAAGTGAAAAAAACAACAAATTTTGTTAGTTTTGCCATGTGTATTATATGGAAAGATTGGATATGATTAGGTTCTCCAAACCGTACCATACATATTCATCTAGCAAAAGATGCTGACAGATAGACAAGTTAATCTATAAGTGCCATTAGAACTATCTAACCCTATTATGAAATTCCTCGTTTTCCAGAGCATTACATAAAGGTTCTTTTCCTACTTTTTCTTCCCTTTTGATATTAAGATGTCGCTTTCTAGGGTTTAAACTTCAAGTTGCTTGTGTTCAATTCAATCATAGAATAATGCATAGTTTCTAATTTACAAGCAACACTATTATTTCCTTAAGATATTTCTATTTGAAATATCAGGCGCCAACTTACTATCGTTATTATTCTCCGAATGAGTAAATAGTTGTAAAAAAACGAATCGGCACAAACTGGCAGTGATAATAAAATATAAAACTACTGGAATTTTGAGGTTCTACGCAATAATATTGCTGAAGACTTGAAGTAAGTACGTCTATGGCTTGTGGTTGTGGCATTTTTTGGCACTTAATCGATACGTGCTTTGCTTTAAGTGAAATACTCTCTAAATGTGAGTTATAATTACGCGCGAACCAACATACATTACATATTTTCTATGGATCTTGAAGCACGTCAAAGGATATGAGGGTATTAATCACAAATCCAGTCTCTGATCAAATTAGGTGCATTCTTTAAGTAATAAAAAGAGGCTTTGCATTTATTCAAGTCATTTCGTATATGAAATGAAATTATATTTGAAGTCATGAAGAGTATTTTTGTATTAACGTACGATATCGGAATAAAGACGATCACTGTAGCGCTTCATTGAACTATTTTTGCTCTTTTTGTTAAAAATTAGCAAAGTTGAATTTCTTCGCGATATGATTTCAATAAGACATAACAATGTGCCGTACAACTATCGACAGAACAAAATTATTAAAAGTCAAGTCTGAATATAAGAGATTTTCTTAATTTATAACTTCGTAAACAACAATTTGCTTGACTGCTTGGGTTGAAGATGATCAACTTTCGAAATTCCGAAGTCATTAATATATTCATTATAAAAACAAAAGCACAAAAAAAAAAGAATAAATGAAAAACTTTTATTATTTAAAATATATTGAAAAAAAAACAAGGAAAGTTTTGAAAACCCACCGTCCAATGCAAATATAATAATAATGATAATAATAAGAAATTTTTATTTGTTTTGGTCGTAGCAATTGGCCAATGGTGTGTCTTTCCGCCTTGAAAAATATTTTTACTAAATTAAAACAAGTAAATGTATGCATAATATTGTAAAGAATAAAATTTGCTCACTATCTTGCAAAATCCTTTTTGTAATTTGTAGATGTTGCAAGAGGTCTCTTTGGGTTCCTAATTTTCGATTTGATGTTTATCAAAGAGTTTAAATAATTTTTGAAAAAGTATTAAGCAAAAACATAAGTTCTAGATTATTAACCTGAATTTAATATCGTGATTATTCTAATAACATGCAACGAAGAGATAGACAGATATGGCTACATTGCAATTTCTAATTTCAATATAAAATTTCTTTAAAATACTTTAGAGTGTCATAAGCGTAAGAACAAATTTAACATACTTCCATTCTTTGGTGATGGATATAAATTAGTTAACTACTTATCATGTAGACGCGTAGGTTTTTAAATTTCATTTATAATACCCTTAGCAAAATTCTCAGCAAGTTTGTTGCTTAAGTCTTTTGTAAAGCCAATATATTCTAAATGATCAAATCGAAAAGCATCGTTTCAAGTTTGTTTCTTAAGTTTTTTTAATGTTAAGCAATTTTTATGTACGCAAGTATATGTATGGCAGGTTTGAGAAGAGTTTTAAATAAATTTCCATGTTCCAATTAACACTAATGCTATAATTGTTTACACAAAAATCAAATAAAAAAAAAACACTTAAATAAATCAGTGGTTTGTTAAGTACACCTAAGAAGTAAATCAGCCACCAACTTAATACTTGATAATTGGTGCATACATTTTAATTAGCTTCATTAGGAGTTGCTGGTTTTTTCTTCGTATTGTAGTATGTGTAAGTAGTTTTATCAATCTGTACATGCATACATACATACATACATACGTACACACATACAAAGATACATATACATATATAAATATATACACATTTGCGATTTAATGATGTTTTAACTGTTATGCTTAACACAGTGGCTTTTATTATAATTTAAGGAAGTGTTTTATGAGTGTTGTTGTTGCTGTTATATGGTTGTTTGGTACACTACATTTCTATTTACAACGATGGTTTCCCACCAAAAAAATATTATGTTCAAACGATATAATAGTTATATGAAATCATTGAAACATAACAGCATATTAATTTTGTTATAATGTTTGTCTTACTAAAAGATATGTATTGAAGATAAACGAAAGTATATATCATTTTGACTAATATCAGATTCTAAACTGACTGTGACCGTTCTTGAGTTCTCAAATTTTGTAATAGAATTTTGACATGAAAATTTTATTTATCAAATACAAAAATGATTGCATTTCTTGTTTAAGGCGTCTACAATAACTAAAAAAATCGTAAAAGTCTTCCTCTTTGGTTTATTTATTATACCATAACCCACTTGTGATGCAGTGGTTTATAAGTATGTGCAGATATATGTAACACATAGAAGATTTCAAGATATACCTATTTGTTACTAGACCGGTTGATTCAGAATCATTTTTAGAATCGAGCTTGTCTGTCTGTTTGTCTGTCTATTTTATTCCCTGTCTGCTATATAAAGAATTGTACTAGGCAAAGTGGTTGAATTTGTTTGTTTTTCTTTGTTTTTGTTTTTACTTGTTTTTTGAGTTAAAAATAATTTATATGGTTTTCCACCGCTTGGTATTGAATTGAATTTTAGAATAGGCCAGATTCGATTGAGTTGCTAAGATGTACTACAGAAAATTTACTTTCGATTTATTTACATGCGCTGAAGTCTTATCTACGAATACGAATGAGATATACGAGTTTATATGGAAGACTAGATAAGAGTGCCCATGTCTAGGAGTACGGTATAGTAGAAGCAAAGCATAGCACTGGAGTGCTCGATGTCGTTTAGCTTCAAACACACTTTTCGTTTTGAAATACTGTTTAATATATCAATAAAGTGGCATAATTGATATTATCATTCCCTTGAAAATGGATAATAAAACTATTATTTAGAATGACTGCCAATAACGTGTTAGTGGAGACCGTTTTTATATAATATTCAGCTTATCATTATCTTCCTCTATGCTTATCTGCTTACTTACTATCTAATTTGCCAATTTATTTCAGGAAGTTCAATATATTCCCTTCTATTAGCTTCGAGACAAAAAAAGAAAAAGAAAAAAAACCAGGCATCGGATTTATGACTTTTTTAATTTTTTTCAGTGTATTCAAATTAGTGTTTCTGCTTACATTCAAGTGCTTGCTAATTTACTTATTTTCCTTCGCAACATTTAATTCGGTAATACTTTTGTTTACAGTTAGTTACTTGTTTAGCATCTGATATAGTACGTTTTTTTTTTTCAAATTCTCTTCGAAATGTTTGTGACATAGCAGTATTTCTGCTTACACTTAATTATTTATTTAGAATTTAGTTTAGAATTTTCATTTGTAATATTCAATTCAATAGTATTTTAGCTAATTACTTTAATATTATCAATATTTTAGATAAAACTTAAATATATACTTGGATATTAATATTTTGGACCTACTATTTTTTTTCTCGCATTATTCGATTTAGCATTCAGTTTGCATGCTTGCATTCAGCTAATCACTTAGCATTGAGTTTACCATGCATTAAAGTATTTATACAGCATTATTTCAGCTTACACCTACTTCCTCATTAAGCATATAAGCTAAACAATTTCCTCGAGAATATTCACTTCAGTAATATCACTTTCCTTTAATTTTTTCAATTTAGCAGCTTTTCACTCTTTATATTCAGTTATTAATTTTGTATTTAATCGATTTTCTTTTGAATCTTCATTGGTTTAACTAGGTTGATTACAAGAAAGTAAGAAAGCGACATAAATCGATCAATTTTAGGATTGTTTTTAAAAACGAGTACTCGAGTATCTCGTCAAATAATTTACAACTTTAATAGATAATAATTTGAAAATTAACTATAAATGGTTATGAAAAATGGTCTCAGTCGGCACTTTGAAACGGTTACGAAAAAAACCGTGATTTTTGTGCATTTACCTTAAATGCTGGATATTCAAGTTTTATGTGAAGGCCATGTACGACATTTTAATTTATTCGCATATATTACAGCCTCCTCAAAATCCACAAATCTCTTATGTTTGTTTATTTAAAGCGTAAGCAAACGAAGAGCTGTTTTTTTTTTTTTTAGTTTTTTAAATTATTTTCCTAGTCATCCTGCTTTAGTTTAAGAGTAATTTGTTCAGTATTTAAAAAAACAAACTTATAATTGTTTCCTGCTCACAATAAGTTATATAAGGAAGAATACAACCTGAATTATTTTCATATATCTATATATATATATATATTTGTAATTGATAGAAGTACAAGTAACATATCATAAATGTTATTCATTTACATCGTTAATTGTAAAATCGACTTCATTATGTTATACTATCGGTCTGTGTTGACCCATAATTCAGTTTAATTTCAGTTTAAGTTAAAAGAAAATTTCCGTAAACAATCAATTCTCTGACGTTTCCTTGAAAATATATTAAAAAAACCCAAAAATTAGATATTTACACCTTTGAGTAATGCTTGTATGCCAATTTTTCGAATATAATTTTAGAAAAGTTATTGCAAATTTTGAAATGCAGTAAAACGGTGATTTTCTTTAACATTCGAGAGAAATTCCGCTTTAAAAAAAAGATAAATTCTAGTTTTTATTACTACTGGCATGTGTTTATGTTGAATTTTATGAAGATATATAATAAAATAAAAAAATATCACTTAAAGCCGACAATAAGACTAAAAACAAAACCCATTAAACATTACATCATAAAATAAAAACAAAATTATTGTTGGTGTTGCAACCAGCGCAACGGATCCATAAAACTTAATAATAATGCTTTGCGTGACGATGGATGACAAGTTGTTAAAAATTTTAGTATTAATATTTTGTTGTTATTACGATTAAAGAAAGCTAAATAAGGAAGTTTAGTTTTTAAGTTACATAAGAAAGAAAATAGAGAAATCAAAAAAAAAAAAACAAAGTCAAACTTAGAAAACTAAAAGAAAACAAGTAAGACACTTACCTTCGGCTCTGACCGAATCTCTTATACTCATCAATTATATCTCATAAAAAAAACAACAAATGAAATTTCAATATTTTAGAATATTGCTTTTGTACAGGATGGGCGGGGGTGTGGGGATGGGTTGACCGATTTCTTTTCTATTTTATTAATACATGGAAATGTAAAAATTTCCAATACTTTTGCCAAATTTGAAGCTGATATTTTCAGTTTTGAGGTCGAGAAAAAATTTACCGAGCACATTTGCGCAGAAAAGAGAGAAATAAATAATAAATTTAGAATTTAATACTAAACAAGAATATATATGTATGTTGTGGAATCTTCTAAGCTTCTTTCTTTGTATTGCAAAATTTAAAATGAAGACAAAACTTAAAGTAAATTTGTAAAGGTCTACCATATTTTCGGACAAGTTAAAAAGCGTATCTAAACTATATTTTCAAATGGCTTAGGGTCTGCATAACCTCTGCTTCTACTTCATCTTAGCAGATTTCTATTAGAATCTTCTTCTATTTACGTGGTAGATAAGGGGCGTTCCGCACTGGATTTCGTTTTTAAAATCTATTCTGTAACGTTATTTCCCCTTGATGACACCAGATGTTGAAATCATTCGTTTGCTGTTATATATATTATATATTGCTCCACGTATTATTGATTCTTATAATATGTGGAGCCAAGACCCAATATAGTCATGGGTACAGAAAGTATGCTTGTATACTTGTCTTGAATAAAACTGGATTCGACTTCAAATAAGTTGTTAGATTGTTGGCTTAATTCAAACGACCAATAAAATAATTAAAGCATCCAACTAAAGGTAATCGCCAATGCTGAGAATAACTTTTCGATGAAAATCATCATCATTTTGCTTCGTACACCCATGTTTGCTTCATAATCCATTTCAAGACTTATATTAACACGATCTTATACGAATGCAATCAATTTCTCAATCTGACATGTAATTCGTGTTTACGAACAAAATTAATATTACATATGAATATGATGAGATCCTTCGCAAATGTGATATGAACTTTAAAAAGAATTCGAATTTTTCCAAATATTTATTTTAGATTGGAAAAATGTTCCCTTCTTGTGTATAATATTTTTCGATCGAAATATCGAGATGATTTCTATGTAAACTTACATTATTTTATTGACTCATTTCATAAATTCATTTAATTGAAATCATGACGTCATGAAAGGTGTGAAATGAATCGAACTAAAAAAAAAAAAAATTTTAAATGCTTCGCTCTTTAAAAGAGATCATAAAATTGCTTTAAATGGATGTGAATTTTGGTAAAAAAAACTTGGAAAGAATATAACCTTTAAAAACAAAAAGAGAAAAACAAAAAAAAAAAAAGAAATGTGTCTCATTACAAAACAGGAAAGAGAAAAATATATATTAGCCTTCGGGGGGAAGCTAATATATCCGTCATATCAGCTTATCAAACGCAAATAAAAATATTACCGCCCGATCAGGATCTATTATAATTCGCATTGAACTTTTATTTAACGTCAATAAATATTTGTATTAAATTTTAGATCTATATTTGCTTCAAAATTGTTAGTTAACATCCTTTTTTTTGCAAATATTTAGCAAGTTTGTGAACATTAATTATGCAAATATGTGTGTAAGTGATAACTTTCTCGATTAATTTTTTCGATCACGAGATTGGCTACAGTGAATAAACGATAGCCTGACAATGAAACGGAGTATTGTACATGATCGAATCGTTTAACGAGAAAGCGTTCTATAGAATATTCTTAGGTGTGTGTGTGTCTTAGCAAGAGTTTGAAAAATCTTACAATTTTCCTACCAACTAATGAGACGATTTCATATAAAACATAAGATCTTATGCGGTAGTGTTAAGTGTTGGATAGAAAAAAAAAATTTCGATATAATTTGTTGTGTGTTACCCATTAAACGAACTTAATATACTTACGAGATGATAATAATAAAACATTAAATATATTTTGTTTTTAAAATTATTTCCTTATATAGATGAACAACACAAGCGTTTAGCGAAAGTTGAATGACTTAAATGTAATAAAGTAACATATGTGTAGACACATCTATGTATGTAAAAAAAAAAAATATCGCTCACACATATAAACACATAACACAACGCATAATATACGCATTATATTTAAAGCTTTAATTTTTAGACATGCTCGCACAAATAGACATACACACTTATATATATATATATATATGTGTGTGTGTATGTCTACAGTTAGGTACAAACACACACACGCAATGGCAACAATGCCAGCACCTTATAAACGATTATAGTTTCTTTAAACTGGTTTAGAAAAATGTATAAAAAAAAAAGAAAAAAAAGAAAAATTTATCCCAAAAAAAGAGTAAATTGCGTATCCAGTCTACTAGGCAGACACTGGCACGTACTTATTTAAGGCTTTTAATGAAGAAATGAAAATTTTACTAAATGACATTTGATCAATGTACTGCTATACACGCATACGTTTACAAGCGTGTATACACACACATACATACATACATACATATATATATATATATACTGAACTGGATTTCAATTTTTAACTATTTTTTACTCTTCGTGATAAATTTCGTACGTCTTTCTCTATTATTTAGTTTTGTTTTTCCTTTTTTACTGTGACATATAATTTATGGATATGTATTAAATGGCTTTTACACACAAATGTATATATACATGTATATGTATATATGCGTATATATATATATATATATATATATATATATATTATATATATATATTAAATCACGGAAAGTGTTGTCATTATAGTTGTTGTTTTTGTTGGTTTCTTTTTTTTTGTTAAATCTAGGAAAAACTTTCGCTTTTCATAATAAAAAATGAAAATGACAAGAGAGTCATAGATATATGGGTAACTTCCATAAAAAGATTAAATAAAATTTTAAGTTAATTAAAAACAAATATTAGGGTAATTATATATACTATTTAAGAAAAAAAAATCCTACGCATTTTCCATAACAAAAAAAAAAAAAAATAGAAAATAGAAAATATAATAAACGTCTATTTTAGACGGAGGTGAAATCTGTATCATTTGTATAGAGATCAGTTTGAAAGAGAACTTGCAAATCATGTTCAGATTTTGATATTTTAAGAAATTATTTTTACTTTTTTTTTTTTTTGTAAGAGATTCTTACATAATTATTGTATGGCTTTGATCATGTAAGCTTTGGTCTCATTCAACAACTTATAGTTCTATTTTTATTGGCTTCAATTTCCATATTTGTATTTTAAATTATATTACAAATCTCTCTCTTGTTGTTAAGAATGAACAAAAATTGAAGACTTAAGCACATAATGCCTGTTATTGTTTACTTTAAAAAGCGTTTAGTAGAAAAAAGGGTATTTTATGTGTTAAGGTGAAAAAACCTTTTTGTTTTCTTGTTTGTTTTGTATTTTTAAAAATGTAAAGAGACTCTCTATAACGATAATCGTATGCAACTTTGTTTAAGTTCGTGTGCCCCTAAAGTCCTTTAATATAGCATTTAATTTTTTGTTAACTTCATGTGTTGTATGTACTTATTATCTTGTTTACTCCATACCTTGAATAGAAAGTCTTAAATAGATTTTATGTTTAGGTTGATGCTGAATATAAATACACCTACCTTTGCCTCGAGAAAGAGATGTAACTTACATTGTAACGTCAGTAGTAAAGGGCAATTATGTATAATCAGTTTCGCTTACATTTCTCTAGACATCATATCTAGATATCTCTTCTTATTTGCAACAGCCAGAGATATGTATCAGAGACCCCGTAAATTACAGCCGTCTACGTTATACAAACATTTATAGTCGACTTCATCATACAATCTTCAAAAAAAAAAAAAACTTTTAAAATAGATATTAGAGTTTACGTTCTATGTGATTCGCCGGCAAACATCTTTTTTTTTGTTATTTTTTTAATATTTTTTTTAAGGTTATATTGAAGATATAACAAAATTTCAACCGTGATAGTTTAAATTATAGAAAAAGCTACGATAGTCATTTTATACGACCGACTAAGTTTAAAGAATAAATTAACAATTTTGCGTTTTGGATTCTTGTTCTAGAATTAGAAGTGAATTTCTGAAAGAAATTTGAAATTTTTTAGACATTTTTTATGAATACATTAAGCATTGGGCTATGTTGATGGCAAAGACTTAATTAAGTTCAATATTCTTTTTCTTCTTAATAATTCAGTTTATTGATCATTTATGTTAATTCTAACTTTAAATCCATAAAAGAGCGCTTGTGAGATTATTATTTTTTTTTAGGAAAACCATAATGTTATGCAATTTATTCTTATCTCAATACCTGGTCGTCATTAACTTCCGTCAACTGGTCTACTGGCCTGGCGATGAAAAAAATGTAATAATTGTACATTAGTTATCGATAAATAGTTAGTTCAGTTTAGTAACAGCTTTTACAGAATTAAATTGTTTGCAGTTAACCCTTGCATGAGACAAATTATTGTTAACGATTATGGAAAAATTCCCAGTATAGATATACATAACCGAGTATTTGAGAAAAATTCAAAATCAAAATGTGTAGCTGAGATCTGTTAACGTTTCAAATTTTGCAATTTTTATACCTCCCGATAAATGTCAGTTTGTGTTGATAAAAGCCGCAAGTGAATTGACATCAAATGATGACCGGATCGATCAATATGAGTAGTATCTTAAAGAGAAAAATTCTTAAATCAATTTCTTTATATGACATATTGATCAATAAGTCCAAAGATCGAGTTATAAATATCGTCTTTAAGAAAGAATCGATGTTATTTTTGAAAAGTGCCAAATTTCGAACAACAACATTTGTCGAAATTTAATGTTATTGCTATCATTTTTCTTTATGAGTTACTGTCATTCAAGTGACGCGACATTTGCTATTTTCAAACCAATCGAAGAATTTTCAAAACAATCTCAAGTATATTGATTACATATTGCCTTTCGATAAAAAATATGCTGTCCAAGCTTAGCATAGGTTCGAAAAGTACTATGGCAACTCTTCTCCATGGAAAACTTCAACTTGATCGCTGCTTTTAATCAAGGTTTTATGGATCACAGATGATGTTGAGCCTAATAGATAGGTAAAAGTAGTAGTAGTTATACCAGGTAATAGTTAATAAAAAAGAAAATTTGAAAATTATTCTCGATAATCGAAAAAATAAGTTACAAGAGATAGCTGACATCCTAAAAAACATCAAAAGGCAGTCCATTCACTATTCTGCATAAAAAAAATATAGTTTAAAAAAGTTTTTTTTCTTTTCTTTCAAATAAATACTGCGTTTACTCACAACGCAATGTGAGCACTCTTACGAAATTGCAAGAATTATAATAAATCTCTAGCACCGGCCTCTCTTAACATATACATCAGACCTAGTCCTCTTTGGATATCTGAAAAGTATGCTTTAGAGAAATGGTTTTGACAAAGTCGTTGTGGAAACAGAAACGTCTCTTGAGAGTTTTAATAGATCGTTCTATTAAAAAAAAGCCCACGTAGTTGAAGTAAACTATGATGAATAAAGTCGATCCGTCAAAAAAAATAAATAAAAATAAATAAATAAAAGTCTTGCTTAGTCTCGAGACTTATTAAACAAAGTATGATTTCCGCTTACAGCATCGAATATATATTAATTGTTTTTTGCTTCATAAACTTCATGTAGAATCCTACGAAAGTAATTGGAATTTTCCCCCTTTCTAGAAGCAGTTGGTAAATTATGTTTTCATATTGAAGTCACTTAAGCACTTCTTGTCAATATTACTCGGATCGGTTTAATTTATTAAAACGACTATCAATACGTAAGTTAGTTACCATTTTTGAATCATTTATTTATGTCATATGTATATCATATTTATATCATATTTATGTCATATTTATGTCATATTTATACCATATTAATGTCACAAACGTATGTGATCTTATGCTGCTTTTAGTTTAAATTTCTTGAAATATTTATCTTAAGAAACTCATAGAGCCATACCTATTGAAGCTTTCCGTCTTTGCTACTTTTTTTTAGAAGAAGGTGCAACTTCTGCAAGTCTTCGAAATATTTTAACATCACTCAGTTAGTTGTTTTTTTTTTTTATATAATTTTACGCATTATCGATTTCGAGTTGATTAATAGTAAGAGATAAAGAGATGATTGAATCTTTTATTAATTTTTAATTAAGTTAGAAGCACAAAATCAAAAATGAACTTTAATGTTTTATAAAATAGCTTTCTGGCTTTGTGAGTTATGCTTGAATTTTTCAATCAAGGCATTTAACATCTAACGAACTTATCGTTTGTTTACAGAACACATATCGATTCGTGATTGCATAAAAGGCATGCCATGCATGCTAAGTTAATTTTTATTTGGTTTTATTTATTTATTTATTTCTTTTTTTTTTTCTCCTTTATTTGTCTTTACTACTTTGCTTGACATTTATGTATGGTTCCAAATTGTTTAATATAGTTTCCATACACCGTGACATTAATTAAATGTTAAACATTCTTATTGTTATTGCAGAAAAGTTTTGCTAACTTATGCAATAAATCTAACGTAACTTTTTTGTTTTGTTTTGTTTTTTACAAAGTCTTGGTTTTTATTTTTTCCACAGATTTTAACAAAAATATTTAAGATTGAAAATGCGAAGTGTATTAGCTTGAAGTACCTTTTATATGTGTGATAAAGTAAAATCTAGTATTCTTATATGTAATTACTTTCCCTATAGTTTTGCCGTGTTCTGTATTATTTAGTTTTACTACAATTATGTTACGTCTTACTTTATTTTGTTTTGTATTAGATTATAAAACAGATTTCTCGGTCCTGTTCTGTTCTCATCATTCTCTTATCTTGTGTTCTGTCGTTTTATGTTGTCTTATCTTATCTAGACTTAGCCGTTCTTCTCTTGTTTTGTCTTGACTTGCCTTTCTGTTGTTGTGCCTTGGCTGTGTATTGTCTTTTTCTTTTTTTTCTTTTCCGTTTTCTTCTTTTACTCTTTTTTTTTTGTGTTTTTTCTTCTTTCTTTTACATTCTTTCCTTTTCCTTCCCTAAATTGAAGAACAATTGCAGGACTAGGACTTAAAGCTCAAATATCTAAAAGTTCTAAAACTTTGAGATCATAATGCAGCAAAAAAATTTTTGATTGTTGGTTTTTGTTAGTTATGATTGGAGAGGGGAGCCTATTTATTTGAATTTTGATCCATCAACTAAGTAAGTAATTTAAGACAAACTCTTAAGGTCATTATCATTATTATAAATACCCGTGGTCGCAGCTATAGTAAGTGCTTGACCTGTAAAGGCCTAAACACTTACCGATCGGGTATACATTGTCCATGCTGCGACTATAACCGCCCCCCTCCCCCTCCTTCGCTCCCTCTTACCCCTCCCATTACTATAATACTTTCCTCACTTTCTCTCCCTCGGCATTTTTATGCATGCATATCTAGATATGTTCGATAGGTATCACTATTCACAATGATTAAGGATTTATAAAGTTTCGGAAGGGTATAGCATTTTGATGGGTGGGGTAAATATTTTAACTACAAAAGATTACAAAAATTCTTTATATATATATATATATATATATATATGTATATTCACTCTTATAATATAAAATTCTCAGCGTATTGAAAATTGTGAGGGGATCTCATTTTGGTTAAAAGTATGCTCGATCGTTTAAAAAGTATTGAGTCTCCGGAGCCGGAGATTAAAATAAAATTCTTCATTATTGCGAAGTTTTGGAGGCTAATTAACTTTCTGTCTGTCAGTCGTGTTAGTATTTATTTTCTTCAATTTTTTTTTTTTAAGATTCTTGGATAAGGTTAGATTAGTTCTCTCAAATGCATATTTCAACGAAATGTTAAATTCTTAATGGACATATTGATTTCGGTATTGATTATAAACTAAAGAGATGTGTAAAATGATTTTCGAACAAAATAATAATGAAATAATTCTTTTGAAGTTCGACCATCGCCAACTTTTCCTTCTTTTTCTATTACTGGTAAGTACAAAACAATTATGTGGTGTTTGTTGTACTTCTTTTGTGCACATAGATCAAAATGATTATTGCCATTATTTGTAGTAGCTTTTCGTTGTTGTTGCATTAACTGCTTGAATTGTTTTCTATTGTTTTTGATTTTTTTTTCCTTTAAGATAAGTTTGACATTGTTTGGTTTTTAATGAATAAATATTTTTAGTGATTATCTTGACATATGCTAATGGTGATTTTTCTTTTGTCTATGTAGAGAAAAAATAATTAAAATTTTTATACTTTTCATTTTTTTCCTTTTTTTTTGACATTATTGTCATTAGTTGCTATTTTTAATTTTCTAAGATGTTTGTAAAATAGTTTGTGTATTTATGAATAGAATTTTTTTGAATATAATTACATCCGCTTGCTATTGACACAGACAAATAAAATTTATTAAATTAATTTGCAAGTTAGTGACATAAATACTTAAAATTAGTTAAGAAAAAAAAAAAAGAAAATTTTGTTATGAAGAAATCTTATGTTAAGCATTTGAAAAACTGTAAGTACGCTTCACCAGATCTTTCTCTCTCTTTCTCCCTCTCTCTCGCTCTCTCTAATGGCAAAATAATGTGAATAAAAGTTTTCCTGGATTATGGATATTATATGTATATTCATAACTCATGATTCTTAAAAGCATGCATTTGTATGCTTTGTACTATAAATAAATAATGGAATAACCCTTTCAAAAGACCAATTGCTTGAAACATTAATAAAGAACGAAACAGTAATGAAAACTACAAAAGAAAGAAAGAACCTTTTAAAGGCGCCATAAATAATTATTATATTTTGAACTTCATATAGACAGCCACACGCTTATATACACATACATACATATACTTATTTACTTTCTTATTACACATCGATAGAAGCGAAAATTGAGTTTAACAAGTTCGGTTCTGTGTTAAGTTGAGCTTTCTTTTGTTGTTGGTCCTGAAAGTTTTATACTTTTATACTATTAAAAGAGATAAGTATAATAATTTTCTCGTTATTTTCGTAACATATAGAGTATGCTTTCTGAATATATATATTTATATGATTATCATGAAATTGCCAATTAACCTAACTTTGTCCGTACGTACGTAGTACTACTGTTCTTGGAACTCTTACGAGTATTTAAAAAAAAAGAAAGAAGGGAAAGCACCAAATCAGGATTATGCAATCTATATCCACAGATTAATCCCGAGAGTGGACGTAATATGTTTATAAATATAACCGTAATTTTCATACCCAAGAAAGTTGAAACACAAGTCGGATATTTGTGGGAAATTAGCTATCAATTGAATATTGAACATCGATTTCAATTGGATTTCGCCAAGTATCTTTATCGTTTTCAATAAAAAAAAAAAAAATTAGATTGAAAGCAATAACTTGACCCCTTTGTTGTTAATTGATTATGTTCAGTGAAAGTATTGCCCATCATTAGTTAATACTTTTTGCCATCCTTTAGAGGGACTATAAATTCCGAACAAGTGGTTGTTTGGGCCCTACGAATGAAAGGCTTGCTCGAACAGACAATAAGTTATCGATCGTAATTAGCATCAATCAGAAGACCACAGTAGGGAAGGCAACACCTTTTAGGCTAGTGCTGCTAAAGTTTTCTGGCCGAGTTTCGCCTTATGAAGCTGAACGTTACCATATTGAAAATTCACGCATCATGACTTTTAACATATTATGACCGTTTTCCGTCTCAATGATTTGTACCGTTTGGTAGTGATGGTATCACATCACACAGCTAACTGGTCTCTTCCACCCCTATAGATATTAAGTTTTATCGCCGATATCAATGGTAAGCCATTGGTTATTTTTACTATAGCTATCGTAGCGGATCTCTTATTCATCACCGAACACAATTCAGTAGCACAGTAGACAAAGCTACAGTTCTTCTACATAGTTCTTTCTTTGGCACACAGAAGTCGATTCATTCAAATCTTCAAGAAACTACATTACGTACGCTGCAGTCGAATAACTTACACTGATGCGTAAAGATTAAAGATAGTTCTTTAAGATAGAGAATGGATATTAAAAATTCACTTCAAAGTCATCCCTATGAATATTGTGTCTGTCTATCTTGTTCTGATAAATATATATATATATATATATATATATATATGTATGAAATTTGAACTTCTTCAACCAAATTGCAATTTCTTTTTTGTACTTTCGTCCTTGCTTTTACCTTTCTAAATATCTATTTCTCATTCTGCCTGCAAATTTAAGCATCGTTCAGTTCACGAGTGTATGAAGCATTATTTTTAAGGCATAGTTTTGAAATTTTTCAGTTCTATTAAATACAAACTAACAAAAGTTTGATAAAAACAAAGGAAATTTCGAAGGGGAAACAACTTAAATAATACCGACTAACAGCTACCATTCATTGTTTTCATTTCTAGTGGTTTTATAGGAAACGATCGATATTTCCTTTTTGATAACTCATACACATACATGACGAGTATAAAAAGTACGACTAAAGCCATTTTTATTCTTTCATTATATCTCTCAGTTATTTTCAGAGTTTCTTTCTTTTCCCCTTTCCTTTTTCATACATTTAGCTTGATAATCAATTGTTGCATCATTCATTGCAGGTGTTGGGGTTTTAAATATACTCGTTTACACAAACATATACGCCAAGCTATACTTCATTTATATATGTGCTAACTTTTGCAATAAGTTTGTATAGAGTTTTCTTAACAGAACTATTTTATATACGGGAGAAAGCGTTACTAAATTAAGTGCATTTATTTCCAATTGCCAGTATATTTGCCCATTTCGTGCATTTATTTCCAATTGCCAGTATATTTGCCCCTTTCGTAACTTTAAAGTATTTCAAGATTTTTCAAAATAATTCCAATAACTTGAATCGAACTTTGCCGTCAGATCAACAATCCGGAAACAATTTGGAAAATTATTCTTATTTTTTTCTTATTTTACTGTAAACGTGAAGTCTCTATAAATGATTTTTATGATGTAACCAAAAAAAATTTATCTTCGGGATTTTCGTTTTCTTTTAATTCTTGCAATTAAATTTCAATTTTCGTCTAATAATTTTTATTTATATGCGATAGCTGGCATAACGTTATATGTATTTAAACAAATCAATGATTTTCGACTATTTTCCACGTTCTTCGTTCTTATAAGTAAAAATTCCAGTTAAAATTTCCAGGGCATCTAAGTGCGTGTTATGATTTTTTTTTTTAGGTCCAAATCGTCTGCAAGTGTCGACTTTTTTTTTACCTATATAATAAACCCTGTGGTGTGTCATAAAGAACTTACTGCGACTGCCTAAAAAAATTGTTTTTGTCTTGACTACTTTTCGTTAATATAATTTAAACTAATTTCTGGTGTATTTAACATTTTATTTTATATCTCATTTAAAAATCTGCTTCACTAAGCTAATAAGTCCTTGATTAAAACGTAAAATTTTAACTTTATCGCGATTTAAAGTTGCAATTCAAAATTTTAAAAAAATGTGAAAGAAAAGAGAGAAACTCGCTAATAATTCTATCATCTAGAACTAGATGTTTACCGGAATTTTGAGAAATTTATTAGGCAGCATGTTAAGCTAAAAAGCACATATTTTATTATGAAAAATAAGAAATTAAAATTGAAATTCACGTTTCCTTAAGGTGTATAATAGAAGTTTGCAAAAAAAAAAAATTAAATAAAACTATAAATTGAAGTAAAATTTGTTGTTTAGCGGATATTTAAAATTCACCGCAAACCCGCAGAAATATTTTTTAGTTTGTTTTTGTTTCTGTTATTAAAGTCTGTTTACTGGGCTACGATACTAATGTTTTGAACTTTACAAAACTCGATTGTGTTGATGCTCGGTCTTCTTTTATAAATTGATTCAAACGTGATGATAATTGGGCGTGTAGCTGCCATTAATTCTTATTATTTAACTTTTTTTTATACACGTTTTTTTTTTGACTTAAAAGATCAAAGTATTCGTTTAAGTTAATTTAAAGTTTAGTTACCTTTTTTCCTTTGACTTTTTCTGTTTAAAAAAAAAAAGAAGAACTTTAACTCTTTGATTCACTTTAACGTTGTTAAACTCTCCGCGCTCTATTGATATATTTCTTCCTCCTTTTTATTAATAATTTTTAATTTAATTTTAATTGACATATTAAAACATCGTATAAATAATTCTTTTAATAATTATTTTTCTAAAATTTATTTTAATAAAGCTTTAAGTACAATAACTTTTGTAAGCGGCTTTGAGCTTGGCTTAGTGAAGTTTTTCTTGTCTCCGGCATAACAGCACAAAATAATAAAAATAAAAAGATAATAACTATACCAGCCGTTAAGAAATATTGAGATAGAGAATCAATAGTCGTCGTTTTCGTTGTCAAGGCAGATATAATAATAATATTTATTAAGTGTTCAGCTATTACGCATACAGCCAATAGATAGGGTTTTACATCTAAGGGAAAAGCTTCACCCATATAGGCTGATGTGTTTGGGGCAAAAATACCAGCAAAGAATTGAATTAATAGCGATAGCGTACAAACAATTGCCATTTTTTGTTTATCTAAAACATTATAATGATTACTGAAAAATATTCCAATGGGTATAAGTAAAGCTCCAATTAGTATCAAACTTAATAAAGAGATGATTTTCCGACCTAAAGTATCCACAGTGAATAGAGTTATAAGTGATCCAAATACACGTAACGCTGCATAAACTATGAATGGCCAACTTTCTGGGCCTAAACTTAAAAGAGCACCCATTTTTACGGCTATAGTTAAAGGTAGAGAAAAACCAAATGTCAACATTAAACTTCGATATAAAATTAATTTTACTAACGGAACTAAGCTCAATTTAAAACTTTCCACGATATCATATTTTTCATTTTCTCTTAGATAAGATTTATGCTCTTCTAGTAAAGCATAGGTAGTGGTTTTTATACCTTTAGGACGTTCTAAGCGTGCCAAGCAATCTAAAGCCATCGTTTCATTTCCTTGTCGCAAATAATATACGGGCGATTCGATGGTAAATATTAAAGCGCTTATAAAAGCCAAAAGGCCAAATAATATATCAAAAATACCACGCAAAATATTCGATGGAAAATCAACTTCACCCCATAAAGAAATATATATGACTTGAATAATTATACCAAAGCTTATCGCATATTGCTCCATAGCTAAGCAAGAGCCACGATATGATTTTACAGCCACTTCACTTGCATGTATTAAAAACGTTATAGTAACTACACCTACGGCTATTCCATTTAAATAACGAGCCGCTATTAGAGCAACCTCGGATTCGGGGGCACTAACAGATATTATGCCATCGATTAAGATTAAACATGAACAAGATGCCTGGAATATAAAAAAGATATTTACTTGAAATTTTATTTATATTACTCAAAGAATTCATTACTTACCATAATGTATTTCTTCGCTATCAACAATACAAGTGGTATGGAAAGTATGCAGCCGATGATAGAACCAATAAACCAACTCAAATAAAAGTGAATTGAGGTTGCTTCAAATTCATTCCAACCTAGACTTTGCGCCAGATTCAGTCCAGCCGCTAAGAATATTAAGGCTCCTAAAATATTGAAATACAACTAAATAAATAAATATTTACAATCTAATATATTTTGTTCTGAAATCTAATTTGAAAAACGTATGATGAAGTGTATTAAATAGAAATTAATAAACCAGCAGGTGCTTTAGGAGATGAGCTTAAGTATTTCTTATTAATTATTAAATATTAATTACTAATTATTAATTATTAATTATTTTTTATTAATTATTATTAATGACTAATTATTAATTATTTTTTATTAATTATTAATTACTAATTATTAATTATTTTTTATTAATTATTAATTATATCAAAAATTATTAATTATATTAAAAACTACTAACGTTTAATTTTTGCTAGTTGTCTTGCACCCGCTTAATTAAAAAATGTATGTAATTGCATTACAGTTGCATTTAAATTTTTTTACGAAATGCAAAGCACACTCTCGGACGAGAGCAATAGTCATCAGTATAACTAGTCCCATTCGTAAAAAATACACTATAACGTACATATATTCTTCATATAAATTCTTGATGATTGGTCCATCGGTCTGTTTTTATATCCACCACCGAATGTGAGGGTTATATTTCATTTTGTCATTTGGTTTGCAATTTCCAGAAGGAAACTTCGGAGACCTCTCAAAGTTTATATATTCTTGATCAGCATCAAGTTTAGAATCGATTTACGCATTTCCGGCTGTCCGTCTGCCTGTCTGTTTAATTTCAAATTTGCAAAGTCACAACAAAGACGATGAATGGGATTTTTTTTATTGGATTTATGAAATGATTAATATCATTCAGTTCACTTTAGTGCGGAATCTGATCTGTGATTGGGCCGTCTGGTGGATTAATGCCAAAGAAATATCAAAAATCTATCCTTTTTTTTTTTATAATCTATGTGACAATTCTCAGTTGTCGAAGTTGCAAGATATTCAGCTATCAATCGACAATCAGGTACAAATTGAAAATGATTGAACAAATAAATTTTAAAATATTCTCGAAAACTTGTTCCATATAAAACAAAAAAAAAATTCCAACCCAATATTATTTCTCTTTTGGTTATCGTACAGATTAAATTTGATTTCATTTAAAACGGCGGGAATAACCAAAGTATTGCAAATAATTACTTAATATTTGTAAACTTTAATTAAATTAATAAATGAAAAACATACAGGGATTATTTGAAGTTTGCTTTTCGATAAGATAACTTTTTTTTTTGTTGCTATACTATCTTATGACAACTGAAACTTCCTGGAAAATCTCAAGAGCAAAATATTGTTGGCGCACAAATAGAAAAATGTTTAATAAGCATAAGATATATTAGTAGCATTTTTAATAACCGCTACGAAATGGAGAGCAAAAAAAACAGTTTTCTTTGCCTTTTATGAAGTAACATAAATATACATATTTGTCAGCTCACCGATATCGTTGAAGTCGAATTGATCATGCAACCTATCCGTTCGATATTGTTTATTGAAACTCTCAGATATCAGACAGATAGATAGGATTAAATCGTTTCAGAAAATGATACTGATTTTATCGGTATAATAAAAGGTGCGTTTATCTTAAATCCTTCTGGGTGTTACACACATTCGTATAAACGTATAATACTCTTTTGCACAAGTGATATAGGATATAAAAAATTTAATTTCTAATATTTCTTAAAAAAATCACTTGAAATTTAACATTTTGGCATATAAAAAATTTGAATCGGATAGGACCCTTTTTTGTGCAACATCCCATATAATCGTTTCTATGAGAAGTAAGCCTTTATATGGAAAAAAGATATCGCTTTTAATATTTTACGATGGAAAGGAGTGATTATACCAAATTTCGACCATGAAAGCTAATTTTTTGGAGCTTTCCCCTTATAAAAGGGTTCCCATGAAAAGTAAGCCTTCTTATATTATAAATAGAATTAATTTTTTAAATTTTTAGTGATGAAAATTCATCTATAAAAATTTTGGTATAAAAAATTTTAATGGCATAAGTCAATTGTTTGGACCCGGTCGGAAAAGGTTCTTTTGAAAAGTAAGTATTTAAGTAGTAAGAAGGTGTAATTTTTAGTATTTTACTTAGTGTTTAATCTTTTTAGTATTTATGGCGGAAATAGTTGAAGGATAAGAAAATCTGTAACAGAAGAATTAAATTTTCTAAATTTGGATTAAATCAGTTTACGCTTTAGGCCCTCTTTTCTACAAATTTCAAAGACAAACATGTCTTTACATGAAAACATGATATCATTTATAGTATTTTTTTTTCGATGAAAGTAAATGACGAATTATATTAAGCAAAGCAGTTTAGGGTATTTGATAGTCAACCATGCCTGATTCTAATATTTTTACTTGTTTTTATTTTAATTGAATTTAAAGAATTTATAGCATAATTTTGGATTTTAAATCGCGGATTAAATTCTGCTCAGCTGATAATAAGTGTACGTGGGAATGTTTTTTAAATAAATAAAAAAAAAGAAAAAATCAGATCGAATTGTTATTATTACTTTATATTAGAGTTTTCCCTTACGCAATGTGTTCGGTAAAATTTCGAAATATTCTCTTCAGACGTTTTCGTAATTTTTTTTTTTTTTTCAATAATTTTTAAGCGTTTTTCTGCATTTCTTAGTATTTTCATGTAAGAATCTTTACTTACCCGACACCAACGCAATCGATTGCGGTTGGTTGCGCCAATTAACACTTTTATGTTTATTGGCATTCGTAATAATGACAGGCGTTTCAGTGGTATTGATGGTTGTGGTGCTTATACTGGTGGTGGCGGATGTAGCGATAGTAGTGGAGGTAGCGATAGTGTCAGCGGTAGCAGGAGCATTAGCGTTGACGATGGTACTGCCTTCCATCTCTATACATTTATATTATCTTAATCGAGGTCTACTTTGGAAATGAAAATTAATTATTGCAAATATGATAATTTGCGGATGTTATTTTCACTGTTTTCACCGATCGCAAATGAACAATTAACTTGCTTTGGTAAATGTTTGCTAATAACTGTAACAAAGAAATACTGAGAGTTTCGTATTAAGTTTTGTTTTTTCTTTTTTGTTTTTTTGTTTTTGAAAGACGACTTCCAACAGATAAGAATTTCAAGAGGATAAGATAAACGTAGTTCAATAGCAAAGAAAGGATGATGATATTTAACTAAATTGTGTAATTGAGTGAAGTTATAAATTAATATAAAATAGATAAAAGAAAAAAAATCTATATTTATAAAAAGAAATTCATAGAGAAAAAAAAAATGTCTTGTTATGAGTAATTTTTCTTTCTGTTATCTTTTTAAGATAAGACACTAATGTGAGAAGTCGCGGAAAGCGTTTTTTATACGAGGTTTGAGAATTAAGTTCATGATTTTAATTATTCATGTATAGTTATGCCTCTTTTTCAATCCAGACATTTGCATTTTTTTTTTTTTTTTTGCAAAGGAATGTTTCGCGCCTGGAAGCAACCCGTACTTACACCGTATGTCTTTTCAGATGCTCTGCGAACTCGAACACATATTATTCTAAAGTTTCCAATTCGTCAAGATCGTCAAAAGGGTTGTGATTAATTAAATTAAAATCTTATATCGATCTGGATTGCAAGGATTTCTGTTGGACATTGCGTTCTAGAAAATCATTGAGAGATGGATTAAATTTCTTATTCTTGTATGATGAAATCTAAAAATATGCATAAATATTCGCGTATGACTTTTTAAATCGTTTTAGTTCTATTCTGCTATTCATGAAATGAAATGTCACCTTATGGTAACGGCCACCGTACAAAGCTCTGCCGCAATATTACTATTATTTTAATTTTCTATCTATAGCAGATATTGATCAATATTCTTGAAAGAAGGGAAACTACCTACAGCTGAGCGATACAGAAACGTGACCTTACTTAGCAAAATATAATTCAAATTTTTATATATTTTCTTGAGAGGTACTGGATGGGTATTCAAAATTCTCCCTATTTCATATTTTTACAATTTTCTTTTACTTATTCGATTTTCCTATTCGTTTATATTATCTTGTTCCTTATTACTTTAGTTCATCTCTAAAGATTAATTATATAATTATTGATGTTTAAAGTTTACAACATAAGTAAACTTTATAAAGAAATATTTTCATTCTTTTAACGTGTAAGTAGCGACTTAATTCCACTTTTTCCTACTTGCTTTTTTAAACACATGCTGACATCTTTGGAATTTTTTCAACAAAGATATAAACACACTCGAGTACGACAACAACGATGGTGTTTTGATAATGTGTGCATTAAATAGAATTTATTAGATTGTTGTACTTAATTTAGAAACATTTTTTCCATTCTCCTTTAACATAATCGGGATTCATTAAAAGTAATTTGAATACTGTATGGGTATATATTGAAAGAAGAAAAGAAAAAAAAACAAAACGAAACAAAAAAAGCAAGACAAAATTATAGCAAAGCCTTAAAGCCAAACGTTAGTTGGCCCATCAGTTAGTTGTTATTAGTTAAAGTTAATTCATTGCATCTTTTTGCACTTATCATCAATTTTGTTAATTTAATTTTTTTATTCGTTTTGGAATATTCAGTAAACTGTAACAGAGAGTTCTTACGATGTATATGTCAATATTCAAAGGGGGGGGGGGGAGGATTCTCTCAATTGATAAAATCATGATCAATTATTCGTCAGTATCTATCGACCCGTTGTTAAAATTCTCAAAATTCCAATAATTGATTGCCTAATGTGTTTTGTTGCCTTAATTTTTTTATTTCATTTTATTTGTCGAAAAGACTCCATTGCACTAGGATAAGGCTGATTTTACAGTGGATTTTTTATATACAGATAGACGCAATAATATAATATGATATAAAATGATACAATTGTATATAAATCTAAATATAAAAAAAATAAATAAATATAAAATAAATTAAAAAACAAAATCAAATTTAAATAAATAAATAACATAAATTAAACGAAATAAATGAAATAATAGTGTGAAGTCATTAAGGGAATATAACGCGTTCTTTAAGAAAAAATATTTTACAATCCAATCTCCCTTAAAACGTGCCAGCTTGACAGAAACCTGGGATGGTATCTACAGGTGAATAGTAAGATGGAAGTTTGATGTTCAAATATTAGTAAAAAATCATTTACCTGATCTTATATGTTCGTTATATGTTTATTTATATTATGTTCTTCAATTAGACAGAAAGTGAATGTGATTCACTTAAACAAATCTTGCAATACTTATAAACATTTTAAAAATTAAAAATTGAGGCTATCTCTGCCATCAGCTTAAAATTCGATTTTATTGGATTTTCGTATATTTAGCTTTAGGTAAGGACTCCTCAAATTTCACAGCTTAAACTTATTATGAAATCTTAAAAACATTTCAAAATAATAGAAAAATTCAAAAACATAAAAGTAAAGCGAGGTTTTTGTTACTCAAGAGTAAATGACTTGAAAATCCTATTTAACGCAATTTCATTGTGAAGATAGTCTTCTTTTTAAAAAAGTATACATCATAGTTAAGAGCAACTCGACAATATTTGACTTATGTTTTCTTCTTGCGTTCTTAACGATATTAAAAAAATTTTAATAGCTGACACCAAAAGATTCGAAACTAAGATTCGTAATGAAATTGAGACTATAGGTCAGGTTTTATTGAGAAAATCCTTAGGTCTATAAGCATAACATTTATATGACATAACAACAACAACAACATAAATCAACTTAATTTTATATTCAACAAAATGTTTAACGGTTGTTATACCATATTTTTGTATATATATGTATATTTAAAAAAGCTCTTAATGTACTCATAGGTCTGTTGTTTATTTAATTTTTTCTTAACATTGCCAACGGCTCTTCTGAAATGCCTAAACAATTTCATTATTATTATACTTTAGACTAATGAAATTAATTCTTAGACTAGAGATGAGAGCACTAGCAGCTTAGGCTATCGGCTTTGTTGGTGTTTTTTTATTTTTAAGAAAAAAACTCTACCGCAATGAGGTTTGAACCCACGTGTACTAACTTGCTAAAGGCGATTCTTTAAGCGATATTTCTTTCAGTATTAAATTCTCTAGCATATTGACATACCCTTACGGAAGTTAGCTACTGAATATTAATAAGGGAACATCGATGTTTAAATTGTTTCTTACTATTGATTCTGATTAATAATTGTGCTAAATATAAAAGATCGATTCGCCGAACATGCAATTTACTAGCAAGATTGTGCAGCTTTTTTTGTTGGGCGATTACGCAAAGAATTATGTTTATGCGAACAATCCTTAAACTCTTGACGCTATGAAAACGAACCTTCGTTAAGTTATGGCCGAACTATTTGGCAATGGCATATGCAAACAAATAATCAGAAATTTGTTTAAAAAATTCCAGTTCTATAAGACGTTTCGTGAAGAATATAAAAATGTTAGTGTACTCTAAAAATAATGGCAAAATCCAAGTAATATAATGAAAGAAAAAAAAAAAAAAATTTGATCGAAATCTTAATTAAAAGTTTAACTTAATTATATTTACTTTCGGAAACATGAAATGAATAAACTTATATGATTTCGTTTTGCTTTCGAAATGCCAACAGTATATAGAGGGACAGTCAGATTGACAATAAAGGGACGAACAGTGATGGATCAATGGATCAACTCGAAATTTTGTATAAGCATGATGAGTATAACAAACGAACAATGGATATAAAAATTTTAAAAGCATTTAAATGCTTCTTATAACAACATGTTTATCTATCACTTGTCATAATTATTTATAATTGCGATTAAATTGTGGAATTAACATCCAACTAAGTTTGAGAAAAACACACACAACGTGATATTATGAAATAACATTTAAACAAGTACTGCTTATGAATAATTGTAGAAAATAGTTTTTTTTAAAAAAAAAAAAAAAATCTTTTAATAACAACGAGAAATGTACACAAACATTATTTACAAGTACCCACAAGTAACTGACTATTGTTAAATTTCAAAGAGACATTTACAATAATGTGTTTGTCTCTCCAACTTATGTGAAAATGTTATTAACTCGGATATGAACTTTTAACCAGCTGGTGTTATTGTATTTAAAATGCTTATAATATATTTATGATTTTTAAATTACTATATTATGTGAATTAATTTGTTGGTAATTTGTTAACTAATTAGTCGGTTAAAATATTATGTTTTAACGAAACGAATGTTAATTATAACCTTGAAATCCCACCATTGCTAATAGACAGAAGATGAGAGATATTCGAGCACATTCAAAATAATTACAATTTAATATATTTTAAGAAGAATTACTCTTTTTCTCTGATTTTCGATAAGTTTTGAAAAAAAAAAAAAAAAAACAATAGTTTTTATGACTGTTTTCAAATTTATCTGATTTTCCCTTTACTGGTAACATAATATTTAAAGTCTTTGATGGATGTCACTAAACACGGAGAATAAACTAATTTTATCATTTCGTTTGTAACTATAAAAACGAATCAATTTACAACATGGATTTGTAGAATTTTCAAACTTTAAAAGGCGATAGCTGATTACAATTGATTATATAAATTAAAAATCGGTGTTATTTGTAGAAAATTCTTTTTGAAAAAAATGCAGTTAACCTAATTTGAAATCGATTAGAGAATTTAAATTATGGAAAATTTTCAAATTTAATTTGTAAATTGTTTAATTATAATTTGTTTAATTTGTAGTCCAAGAAAATTAAAAATAAAATAATCGAACATGCAGTGAATTGTAAGCGAATTCATATATCGAAACTCCAATTTAGAAACAATTTTGAATTTCGAAAGCAAAATTATGTGGTTTTCTTAATGTAAAAACAAAAAAACTCAAAAATTTTATGTTAGATGCACAAGATTCGTTTTAAAACGAAGATATTTCTTTTGCTTGTTATTTAAAATCTTGTCCAGGAACATTGAAATACAACCTTTAATTTATTATTATCATGTTTGTCTATCTTTCAGTTTGAGTTTATTGTTGGCCTTTTGATGTACTACTCTGAGCGGTTTTACTTTTGAAATGTCTGCAAGAATGGTTAATGACCTGTTAAGTTGATTAAACCATAAAACGTTTGGGATTAACATTAAAATTTTGTGAATTTTTTTATTTCAAATCTTTCGAAAAGTAAAAGATTAATTTAGATGATAAATCTTTATTAAATCTGAAGAGAAAATTTCATGATCAGTGAAACTGAAAATATATAGTTGTGTTTAGGCGTTCTTTCTTCCTTCTTTTCATCCGCTTAGTCTTAATTATCTGTAAAAGTGTTTTCTACCAATTTTATCTTAATTTTTTTTTTTTTTCTCTAATATAATCATTAAAACTTAGGACATAAAGCATAAACAAAATCTATTAATCTATAACCATAGGCGCAAAGTAATGAAAGATTGTCTACGGCTGTTTTACGTCCTTTGTACTGTTGTCTGAAAAGATAAATTTACTATTTGAACGCAGCCAACCATAACAAACTAATTTGTATTTGATGTCTGACACCTGAATTGTTTAGTTATCATCATCACATATAAGTAACAATTTCGGTATAAATAACATTTTATTTTTTTTTAAGATTTCTTCGTTTTACTTTTGTTTTTAAATATATCCTCAGGTAATGTTTTCGTTAAAGAAACGTGCTGTTAACGAATTTTTCATTTTGCTCAAATTAATTTTTTCAATTTTTTTTTTTTTTTTGATTATTATTTTTATTTTTAATTGCTTTGTAAATAACATTTTTTATTTAGTCAACATTTGATTTTTTGTTTGCAATTCAATGATTTATTATTCTATTTATCTACTTGTCTCAAAGTATTCGAATCTTTCTATTTCAGTCGGCATTTTGATTAGTAACCTGTTAGAATGATTGGCATTGAAAAAATCCCCTCTGTTCAGCAGTCATTCGAAAGGCTTAACGATGACAATCAGTTTTAAGGACACAAAAGAGAAACGACTAAAATATTTATTGTTACTAGGATTTGAATAATTACTTATGAAGAAATGAATAGTTTAGGTATTTACTGAAGACTTAAAAGAACCCTAATCCATGCTACACCAAAAGAAGGAGTATGTAACGTATTAACTATTTCCGTGTGCCACTATTTCTTATTTAGATGGAAATTTTTATATCCTACATCGCTAGTCGCATCGATATATTAAGTTTGTGAAGATATTTGCAACATAGAGACAGACTTGAGATAGATCCAACGTTTGTTATACCAAGCGTTTCATAATCACTTTCTGATTCGATTTAAGCCTGTCTGTCTACCTGCCCGTCTAGTCAATTTGCAGGTCGCGATTTTGGAGATATTTTAACAAAATTTTGTACATTGATATATTTTATCTCAAAGATGAAAGCTATTTAAAATGGACTCCATCAGATCATTTTTCGAACACTCCACATACAATGGCTTATTTCAAAATCGTCTTTATAAAACAAAAATTGAAATTTTCGATATTTTTCGTCCAAAATCAATAAAAATTAATATTTTGACATATAAAATAAATGAAAAAAAATTTGGATTGCATTTAATCATTTTTTGAACCACATTTTATATTGCCGTCCCCTTGAAAAGTAAGCCTTTATATGATGGAAAGATTTAATATTTAATATTTTGTGATGCGAATGAGTTTTTAATAATAATTTGACATAAAAATTAATTGCACTAGATTTGGAACAGGTTGGTCTGGTTTTGGACCACCCACTTATAAGAGTTCTTATAAGAAGTAAGCCTTTATATGAGAAAAAGATTTGACCTTTAATATTTCATGGTAAAAATTTGTCCGTAATAATAATTTGGTATAAAAATTAATTGCACTACAACTGGACAAGGAAGGATCTATTATTTCAACCCCATATATAAGGGTCTCAATTTGCAGCTTTAGCTTTCAGTTATTATCTACACGTTTTCGTGTAAATTAGCATAAAAGAAAACAATTTTCTTTCCTTTCTTTTTTTTGTAAAACTTACATGATCTATCGTGTTATCAATTATTTATATATCGTGAAACCTGTTTTATAAAGGCTTCGTTTTGAAGTTCGAACTAGAATACAAACGATATCGTAATGTGATTACATTCAAATCCCAAAAGGTTAAAAATGTTAATCTCAGTTGACAAAAACAAAGAAGGGGACACCAAAAATGTTATTTAAGGTAGAAACTTGAAAATTCTTGATATCATTTTTTACATAAAAGCTAGAGTTTGGCTCTATTTTTTTTTTTTTTTTGGTTGAAGTTGTAAGATGCATTTCTCGAAAGATTTCGAAGAGCGTAAAATTTTGTATAATTATGCAGCTAAATAAAATGGTGTCATATTATTATAGATTTATGATCTCTGTTGTCGCATACAAAATTATCCATAAAAAATCGTGACAAATACATAAATTCTTTATTAAAAATTTCCTTAGAAAATAATTACGAAGAAATATCCAAAAATTCAGTGTAACGGAGATCTCTGTCGATTAATTGACACACCCTTAATTATGCAAATTATGTATCCTTTTTTTTACTTATTTCGAGTTTTAATAACTTTTACAACACACAACAACAAAGAATTGTATACTTAACCTTTAACCGTCGAGGGAAATAAAATGTTTTATTATTAAAAAATTTTAAAACATTTTATTTTTCGTAATTTGATTTACAGTACGTTTATATATCTGTTTGTTTATTGCCTTGAGAATAAACTTGATATGCCCCACGCATAAGATGGAAGTTGCCTAAAAGTGAATGAGTCACATGTAATAATTTAAAAAAAAAAAAATATTCCATGAAATTCTTCGATAAAAACTAGTTTAAAATTACTAAGTCGCCTTAAAATTAAGTTTAGTACATAGTTTTTATTTTTAATATGATATTAAAAAGTATACTAGATGGGTGAACTAATCAGTAATGAAGGCTCTTGCAATTCAAAAAAAAAAAAAAAATACAATTACTTCAGAAGTTTGAAAAAGGCTTCGTTTCAAATGAACATTTTGCCTCCTCTCTGCCGTATCTAAATTACATCTCTTTACTTTTAAAGCGAGCAATTTCTTTGCTTTTGAAAAGTTTATATCCAGTTTATGATATAGTTCTTGCAGACAATATTTATTGGATAATATATTCGTTCCGTAAATTTCTAATGGATTGAAGGCGCCTATTTTTTGCTACTTTATTCGATTGATATCGGTTCTGTTGTGATTGTTATTTTATGACCAATATTCGATATTGATATTTGTTTCATAATTTCTGTTCTGAAATTCATCAAATGCTAATAGAACAACAAAAAAAAAAAAGAAGAAAAGAAAGAAAAACTAATCAAATCCTAGCTATTGACACATCAACGGCTACTTCAATGAAACCGAAAATAAATATCTTTTATGCGATGGTTTATAGTAGATAGAATTAAATATGTATGAAATGTATTTGCAAGTTTTTGAATGTTTATGAAAATCGAAGACGAACGGTGTATTCAAATAAAAATTTGAGGCTGAAGATGAAACCCTCTATTTTATGATATTTCAGCATGGCAATCACCTCGACACTTTATATTTCGAAATCAAACGTATAAATAGGAGCTTTTCATTCCCTATGTGTATAGAAAAAAAAAATAAAAACTGCATAATGAATTAATACACCGGATAGTATTTATTTTTTGTGGTCACACCGGACGTACTGATATTTTACATCGTATGCTTTCATAAAACCTACTCATTTTGATAATAATATTTATTTATCTGCATGTATATATATTTATATATATCTGCTTGTATATATATATATAAATATATATAAATATATGTAAATATATCTACATATACATATATTGCGAAAAGTTCTGCTGCTTCTTATTCTTGTAAGACAAAGCAATAGTAGTGTATAGCTTAGCATCTAAATTCCACTGATACATACAAATGAGACATGATTTCCTATGAGCATCATTTGAATGGTTTTAGGACAGGTACTTAAAGGTGAAAACAGGAATTTAGGTAGGATAACTATAAATATATATATATGCATATACAGCAATATTATTTAAAAGTAAATCCTATTTAATTAATGTCTTTTAATACGTTTTAAATAAAATTCTCACCTGAAAAAGGTTACGTAATAAATAAAAAAGAAAAAGATTTAATTGTGTATACAGTTTAATTCGAATCTTTTGAAACTCTGTATCTAGACTTTTCTTAAAAAAATATTTAATCAGAAATAGATCCATAAAATATTGTACTTTCAGTGTATGTAGCCTGCTGCTGTGTGTAGTAATAAGTATACTTTGGAATAATTAGTATTATCTGCACATATATAGAGTATTGCTGAAGTAAATATACCTTTTTATATACTCATCTAATTTAATATTTCAAAATTTCATTTTCAAATTGGATTTTCATTTACTGCCTACCAGAGATATAAGAAGTAAACTAATGTTTTTTTTTTTTAATATGGATTCTAATATGGGATTCATAACTTATGAAATCATATAATTAAAGTTCATTGCGAAGCGAGAAAACTTTTTAACTGGTTTAGTATTTTTACTAATAAAAATTTAAACCGATTTTCAACTTTTTCGCATGTACTTAAAGCAATTTGCCTACAGGCGAATATAAAAAAAAAAAAAATAAAAATAAAAAAGGCTAAATTCAAATGTGTTGTTCTACTTTTTGTCCGGTTTTTTGAGGCCTTCAAAATCTCCTCTTTTTGTTAAACATATAGTTACATATATATATCTATATATATATATATATATATATATATATATATATATATATTAATGCATATGTAAACATCTTCCATCTACCATCTTGCATCTTCCATCTCTATTCTCTTTTTGTTTTAATCTTAGCGAGAATTTGTGCTAAATCCATATGTGTGTAAAAGATAAAGCTGGAGTATTTGTTGTGTTTCAAGGTAATCAGCTTCATTTATCAATGTTAGACTTTAAAGTCTTGTTTTAGATTCTCTTTTTGGCATCTGCTGTTTATTTAAGCCCTATGGCGAATTTTTGCACATAATTTTTTGTTTTTCTAGGTCTTCCTGTTAAACTCTTGTGTTGTTGTGTTTATAGCATTTAATAACTGACAAGAAAAGTTTCAGCTAAAGTTTTGCTGATGATGTTTTCTGGTCATTAATTGTCTAAGAAAAATCTCATTTTATCAAATGAAGTTTAAAGAAATACCCGCCCTCTTGTGAAAATGATTAATATTTTCTAGAAAATTTTAATATATATATTTATATTTTTTTTTTTTTAGATAAAATTTTACTATTTTTCGAATGGCTTCAAGAATATATATTTTTTTTATCTCGTTAAATGTTCTTCTATAATAACGAAATTAACTAAACATAAATAATCTCTCGATAAATACGTTTGAAGAATTCTATGACTTTAGAATTAAACGGCTTTTAACCTTTTAACACAAATACAAAAAGAAAAAAAGAAATTATAAGAAAAAAATAATAAAAAGAATTGTGAAAGCGAGTGTCATTTGAATTTTTTTTTAAACAAACAAAAAAAAAAGAAAAAAAGGAAACACAACTAATTCACCAAAAAATAAGTAAACATTTATTGGTGTCCAATGACCCCTAAGGTTAATTCATTTTCCTCACAATTTCAATCAAATCGATTTAAAATTTAACCAAAAGTGTGTAAAGAACGAAAAAGAGACAAAGATGCCGCAGACATTTCTTCTTATACTTATTACACAGTATACTTATTTTGTCTTTCCTTTGGTAACAACATTCAAAAATTGTTTCAAAAGTTCCATCCTTTGGTATATTGTATGATATGTGTGGTCACCCTTTGTTAAAGTTTAATTTTCTTAATAATCTATTATAAATGTAACCTAGAAACTCAAAACAAATGTGATTAATTTGTAAGTATAACGTGTAGTTAATGATAAATGATGTAATAATATTATACTAATATTACAGCCGGTGTATTTTATTGACTCGGCAAGATTACGATGTATTCCATTTAAGTACAACACGATAGCTCGATAGCGTTAATAGACTCCATTTCTATAAGAGTCGAAAACAGTTGATTGTCTAAGTTTCTGTTTATCTAACATCTCTGAGAATATTAAACGACAATCACCATCACAATTAATGTATCGATCTGATGAGTAATTATCAGTAGTAATAATATAAAGAAGTCTCAAAAGTGCAAATGTTCGCAATGATAACTCGCAAACTTTTGATATTTACTTTCACTTACCTTGTGCACTGTGTGTAGATCTTTCTCCACTTTTGGTTTTCGGGAAAATTTACATCTTTTCTTTCCACGCTTAAAATATTATATCGTTTGTACAAGGGGGGTATCTTTAGCGTTTTTTTTTTCTAAAAAAAAGTGAATACGAATATCAATGCGGACTTGTTACACCACATTCTATATATGAATGAAAATTAAGTATAAACGTCATTTTTCGATAATTTCGTAAATTGGTGCAAATATAGTAATGGAGTGATTAAAATTAAATTTACAAATTTCGTCTGTCGATTGTCTCGTAATGAGGAACAAAAAAAATGGCGCTTTTGTCTTGAAAAAATGTCACCATTTTTTAATTGAATAAAAAAGTTTAATAGAGAGTTCTCTTGCAAAGCTAATTTACATAAGTAAATATACACTTCGACAAGTGGAAAAGTCGAAAAAAATGAGGAGAATACTTATAATATTAATCTCAAAAATATTAAAAGAGTGCAAAGCGCGTTAGTGTGAAAGGAATGTAAATCATATCCGTAGCTCTACATGTTAGTAAAAATAATAAGAAAAGAAAAGAAAAAATTATAATAAAAAAAAGGAGGCGTTACTTTCGTCGCATAATTCACGTATATTAGATTACCATTAAGTTTGTATTTCCAAAACAAGAACGAAAGATTCTCTATGTGATCCATGTATGATAAGAAAGCTCTTTCTTAACATTTTATATTAATGAAATATTCGTGAAGGCATGAAATTGTAATCAAATTATTTTCAGTTAAGGAAGAACCGAGAAAAATGAGTAAAAAACAGGCGATTCGTTTTGAAAAGTGAGTTTATTTAAAGAAGTAATTTTTATCGTCTTGAAATCTTTTGTTTATCAATTAAGAAAGCTTCGATACATTTGAGAAAAAAAAGATAGAAGATATCAAATAAATTGTTTTGAATGATTTCCAATCACTTATTCATTCAGTTGATTATCTAATCAATTTATACTCATATAGTAATGCATGGACATGGTCATAGATATATATTTATATAATAATAAGTTGTTCAAAATATACTGAGATTGAGTCTTTAATAGTTTTTATTATAGATTTTTCTTTTAATGCGAAATACGTTGTTTTTTTTAAACACATTATGCCCATTATTGTCGATCGCTTTTTGCCAATTTTTTGTGACAAACCTAGGATAGAGCTTTTGGAAATTCTGTTTGAAATACGGCTGAATTTGATGCTTTTTACAAATCAGTTTTGAAGCTAATTTTGCGGCCATTAAGAGCGTTCAATAGACAGTAAAAACCCTGCGATCCTTGACCAATGTTGATTGATGAAAACTTTCTAGTCCAAGCTCTTTTATTTATTATCGGGTTTGTAAAAATATTCTAATAGTTCGTGGTCTCGTATTTACTTTTATATTAATATGTATTTTGTGTTCATATATTTTTTTTTAACATGATTTGTCTTCTTCCATTTCGATTAACATTTATTAAAGCGAATAAGTAAAGCAAACAATTGAACGGTATTGAGACATGCGACCTAAGCTGCTTTTTTATTGCTACATAAACTGTACATACAGTTAGCAATGCTAGGCGGCGCTTTTTTATTTTCATTCTTGTTGCTGGTTAATGTAGTTATTTTGAGTGAGTAGTTTTATTTTTTACAACCACAGAAGCGCGTACAAACAGACACATACACACACACAAGTTTGTTTAGTTGTGAAAATTTTCTATTATGTTTGCGTTGTGTAGGCGTTTCGAAAATAATCACCACAACTTGGGTTAAAGCAGTTTGTTGAATTTAATTCTTCACCTTTTTTTTTTTTTTTATATGAGTTACAAAATTTTCATTTCAGTATATCTATCGTGTTTGTCATTTTGTTTAATTTGCATTTTAAATGAAAATATATATTTAAATAGAAATTGTTTAAAAATAGATTTTTAATTAAATTTCATCCGAATTGAATTTAAAGTAATAGTAGATTATGTACATTAATACAAAATAGAAAAAGCCTTGAAAATTTCTCAATTTAAACAATAAATAGAAAAAAAGAAAAAACAATTTATTCGACTCATACAATTTTAATATTATTTCGTATTTTGTTGCGATATCTAAACTCTAAAAACTCATTTTGCACTTTCCTTATCCAGGGTGCCTTGTGGTCGCCCACCATCACTCAAGAGTATATGAATCTTATCTGGTACTTTAATGTTCTTTTTCGATTTGAGATACAGTGTACGGCTTTTTTTTGTCAAAGGTTTTGCGATTAAATTCTTCTTCATCTTAGAATTTCATTTAAAAAATTCTCATAAGGTTAGTAGACAGTGTTATACATTAAATTCAAACTTATATTTCATACAAATATGTTAAGTTTTGTTGACTTTTTTCTTTACATTAAACATTTTGATTAACTTGAAGGCGATAGACAGAGCTGGGAAAAACTTATCCTTTAAAGTTTCTCATAAGACTTCAGCAGAAAGGGCAATGAAATCTAATATAAATTTATTATTCATATCTAAGATTGTCTTAAAGGTGTTGCACTCTTCGTTATGATCTAAGTACAAATCTAGGGCTACTATGAGAAAATAAGATTTTATATGACAAATCCTTCCAATAATAATATATAAGTAAAATAAGTTTCGATATGTAAAGAACAAGCACTAAAAAATCTTTGATAATGATATCCGAAGGGAATGCCAAATATATTACATCGAAAATACCAAGAATATCATGTGAATGTTTGCATAAAAAAAAACGGTTGTATTCTAAAGGAGCCTTCATTGTTAAGCGATTCTATTACATTTCTTCTTCTGATAAGTTTGCTGTAAATTACATAAACCAACAACTATTGCATTTTTTCCTATAGTAGTGTAATTTTTGTTCGCGTCGTTTGGACTCTTTTACTATCAATTCTACAAAACATGCTTCGCATTTTTTTTTCGTTATAAATATTTCTTTATTTTGTTGTAAGAGTGTATGCAGTGCCTTGCTTCACTGAGGCAAAACCGTTTTAAAAAATCTAAAATGTATTTAATAAGTAGTTTCAAGAATAAATTTAAAAATAAAAATAAAAATAAAAATAAAAAAAAGGTAAATAAATAAATAAATAAAAGAGTTGTGTTAACCTACGTTGAACACTATACTCTATATATATGGATCTTACGTAGTCAAGAATAAGTTTCTTTAGCTGAATCCATACAGGAAATATTCCGAATCATTATGGGGATCAAAATGGGATCATTAAAATCAATTAAATTATTAATTAACCAATGAAATTTTCGGTTACAATACGTTTTATTAAGGTATTCAATTAATAATAATTAATAAATGACTGAGGGAGGCACAAACAAAAAACTCGTTAGTTAGTGTCGGAAATAAACAGCCTTCTTTCAGATACCGGGCTGACAAACATTATTATTGGTGTGACAATCGTAGAAAGCAAACAACTTTTGTTTTTGCTAGAACATTATAGTCGGATACAACCGACCATTGATTAATGCGAGTCTTCATTTATTATATTTTCTTGATGAAATACCAAAACATTATATCTTGTTCACGTATGTAAAAACATTGTTTTAGTGAGAGCCCTTCTAAAGAAGAAGACCAAAACGTTTGAACTGACGTATTCAAAATTTAACAAAATGAATTTTTTTTGTGGAAAAAAATTTCATTAACCATTAGTTGCGTTTTTTTTTTTTTAAATTTAATATAACGAAATACTGCTATTCCGTGATTCTCGTTGAGAAGGGGCGAGATGATAGGGTTCATATGAACAATCCTCAAACTCTTGAAGCTTTGAAAACGTATATCTATCAAGTTATGATTCGAGCTATTGTCCACTATAAGCAAATAAGTCATTGAAAATTTCTTGAAAAAAATCCCATCCAATCCAGTAAAGATGTCTTATGTACGGACATTTGAATGATGTTTTGTATTCCACAAAATAATAGCAAGCAATATATTAAGGATCATTTAATAAAAATTATTCAATCACTATATTGTCATTCGAAAATAATGAATGTCAAACTGATCCCTTTTGAATCTTAAGTGAATGATATTTAAAACATAATTTCAATATAATGATGTTATGAAAGAAGGAAGTTTTCATTTTTCAATATATTACTAACAGTAAGTTTGAAACGGACTTTGTTTTTCTTTGCCTTATTGTATAAATTGAAAATTAAATGATTGCTTTCTCAACTTCAAATGATATGTTAATGTTTATTAGGAACTCTTTGCGGATTAATACAAAAATGTTTTGTTTTTGAGTTTTTTTTTTTTCTCTTACATTAATTTATTTATTTATTTTTTGTTGTTGTTGTGCCACACATGTTTGCAAAAACATATTATAACAAGCAAACATTTTCCTGTAACAATTTTTGCTATTCTCAGCTTTAATTAAGCTTTCGTTATGACCACACACATACTGACGTTGTGTACTAACCGTTGTTGAGTGTTGTATGTTGTTATGTTTTTCAAGAGCTTCAAGTAGATATACGAGATCATTGATCTTATCTTACCAGGCATCAAAGTTATTTGTTATTATAGAGTTTGTTATCATATGTGCGCCAGACATATATGTACGCACAGCACACAAACACACAAACACGCACATACACACACACACATCTCCAACTGGTAACATAGATTGATTATGTATAATCATTTGTTATCGGATAACAGACATTCTCTCTCTTTCTCTCTCTCACTCTAGGAGGCTGATATATAATAGAATGGATAATAACGATCTGTTTGTTGGTTTGTTTGTTTATTTCATTAGGATGTTTTAACTGTATCTTTTGATTTTTTTTTTTTTTTTATTAATCATGATGATGATTGTTTATAACTCTTTATTTGTTTTTTCTTTGCAACTTGGTTAAGAGAGTCTCTAATTATTTACACTTTCTCTTCAATCATATGATATAGCGACAGATGGATAAATAGACGGACCAACAAGTAAAGATATTGTTGTTGTATTGTATGTATATATATATATATATATATGTATTTATATATGGATGCATGCATGCATGCATGTTTAAACCAAAGTCAATACGTCAGTTAGTTAGTTTTCTTGTAGTTGAAAATTGTTGGTAATAAACATTAAGTTTTCTTTTTTTTTTTTTTCTTTTTGGTGTGGCGTAGTTTTTTGTTATTTTTGGCAAGTAATCATTATCCAAACATATGTTTGGTTTTGAATGGCCGAATGAGCATGTATGCGAGTGAACGAGCGCGCGCGATTCTTTGCGTGCGTGTGTATGTGTGTGTGTAGTGAAAATTCACGGTAGTTGTGTAGTTTATTGATTTTCATTTTCGATTGTTAAGATGGTCTTATGTTGTGCTTTGTTGTTGTACAAATTTGCTCCCGCCTATTGGCGTTTATGCGGTTGATGATGACGGACACAATAGCGATCATTTCATGGATGGTGGCGTTGGTATTGGTATTGATGTTGGTAAATGATATTGGTGTTGGTGTTCGTCAACGATGTTGCCTCTTTTATTAATAGTAGCCGCTCAGATATATTCAGATGAATATGAATAATGTTATAGTTTGTTGTTGTTGTAGGCTTGGGAGGTTCGCGAATAAACATAGCAGCAGCAGCAACAACAGCAGCAGCAGCAGTAGTAGCACGAGTAAACCATAAGATTTCTTTAAACTTTGGGTGTAAGTGTCGTGCACCTGCGAAACTTTGAAAGTGAATGACAGCAAAAGTATATAACATTTCTTACATATTTAATTTGGGTCACTCGCTACATAAAAACCGAAATATAAAAACGAAATAAAAATAAGAAACAAAAAAAAAATAATAAAAAGAAAAAAAAATTCATGAAATAAAAGAAAACACTTAACAAATCCAGTTGTAACAGCTATAAAGCCTACTTTTTGGCAAGTGGCGTTCCATGTAGTAGTCGGTGGCTCTGTTGTTGTAACTTGAGTTTTCGCACATTATAATTAAAATTGATTTTCAATTATATGGACATTCGTGCATATGCCATATAAACCCCTCAAACTGACACAAACATATAATCCCCACCCCCTTCCCCACCCCCCTCCTCTCCCCCAATACCAAATAAATACTTACTTTGGACAGTGTCGGTAAAATGCTGACTTAGGTTACAAGTCACAACTACTGCGCACGTTTTTTTGTTTTTCTTTTTTCCTTTCTTATAAAAGCCAAGTTTCAGCACACTTTTCGATTTTACAGTAAAACGTTTTTATGCTGTTTACAATTTAACCTAGAGGGGTTAGTTAGTTAGTTGATTTGCCATAAACATAATATTTTTTATCTAAAAAGTATTGAATCTTTGTAAACTAACTATTATCATGAGATATTTTGTATTATATTTGATTCGATGATCAATTATGATTTTCATTGATTAGCATTATGTTGTATAGAAGAAGCCTAATATTTTTTAAAATATGTCCTAAATAAACTCATATATATATAAATATATACATATGTATATATGAATATATTCACAAGCAATATGTTACATATTTTTATATTATACATATTCACTTTTTTATGCACTGATTTTAAAGAAGGCTTTTGGGTGTTCATTTGAATTTTGATTGTTTGGGTCGAAGTTGTTTTGTTTTCCTTTTTTTTTTGGTCTTTCTTTCCACCTTTACTGGTGGTGGTGGTAGGTAATAAGTAATTGAAATTTTGCTTACTAACCGAGTAAAAGTAGGTTGTTGAAAGAAAAAGTTCAATTCAGTTCAGTTTTCCTTGGTTTGAGTTACAAAATTCATAAGTAATTAAAATACTGTATAAACTATTATTGTTATTATTGTTGTTGTTGTTGTTTCTTGCTGCTCTGGATTAATTTTCCAATTTGTTTTACGAGACTACAAATGAAAAGTTTGCTATGATACTTATCTTTTACACTATATCACATTTTATTGTTAGCTGCTTTTTGCGTTCGCCTTCAGTAATCGAGTACGTTCATCTTTTAAAAAGTATATAAGTGAACACGTTTACGGTTTAAAGCAACATTGTTGCTTTATTAGATTACATTCGGCGGCATATGAGTGTGTGGCTTTAGCTGAAGCATTTTAATTTTTTTTTTTTTAACCAGAATATATGTGTATCTATCTGTAAACTTGGTTTTTTTTTTCTTCTTTTTAGTTGAACAGTAATAAACAGACGTGACTAATTTAGTTGAGTGTCGGTACGCTTTCTTAATTTCTACTGTAACATCGGGTGTAGCATTTTGTAATGATGTACGAGAAATAACTTGTTCTGTGTGAAGTTGTGTTCTTTTTCGGACCATCAAACAGTTGACTTTGATTTTTAAAAGAAACGACATAATTGGTCTAAAGACATTGAATATTTATAACGGTTAATATGAAAAATCTAAAAAGTTTTTATGATTATTAACAGTCGGACTAACGATAACACTAGAAGCAAAGAAATACATTGTAATTGTTTAAGCTCGACTAACTAATATCACTAATTATATATACATAAGTTGTTCTTTCATTCTAATCAATTGATTGATGATTTTGTAACAAAAATTTATGAATTTGTAATAAAAATTCAAACTGAATGAAAGTATTGATTATTCCATGAATTTGTTTCTTTGAAAGTTTGGAAGTTTTTTCAAATTGCTCGAAATAGTACGCATAGTGGTGGCAGGCTTAGCGATGATGAATCGTTGATATCCTTCCCATGAAGTTATATTCAACAATTTTCTCCTAAATTTTTATACCAACTACCGAAAGGTAGGTATAGGTCTATATTCATTTAATGATTTTGTTTGCAACATCCAGAAGGAAACTTCAGAGACTTTACAAGATATACGTATTCTTGATCACTATTATATTTAGAATTGATTTAAGGATGCCCGTCTCTCCGTCCATCTGTGTAATGTCTATGGTAAACATTATCCTGGCCGTAAAAATGACGATATTGCTTTCAAATTCGGTAGAAACACTGTCAGTTCTTGCACGCCGATTAGTATTGGAAATAGGTTCAATCGGTCCAAGGGTATGTTCATAGTATAATGTAAACTAAGAAAGTCTCTGTTTTTAAGAAAAAAAAAAAATGTGAATTTTTTATTAATTACTCACAAACCATAGCACAGACAGATCTATACAAATTTTAATATTTATTGAGCTAGCTATCGTATAGTATCATGCCTATTTAATGCAGTTTAATTCTTGTGAAAACGTTTGCAACATTAAGAAAGGAACTTCAGACATCCCATAAAATTCGAAATCCTTCTAGATGTATCTGTCCGTCCGTCCGTCCATCTGTCCATTTGTCTATTTGCTTGCCTGTTTAATGTCGGCGGTAAACCATTTCGTGGTCGCAAAAATTAATTTACTTGAATGAAATTTGGTAAAAACATTGAAAGTTCTTACGCCTAACTTGGTATTGAAATGAATCGAATCGGTTACAGCATGCATCTACGGTATAATATAACCTGAAAACATCCCTAATTTCTACAGAATAAACATAGAAAAAATCTGCCACGCCCATTTATTCAATTTTTTTTTTGTTTTATTATTTTTCTTTAAGACAAAAGGTGTGGAGAGAAAAAGAGTCGGTTCAACCAAATGTAATTTTCTCACTTATTTTTTAATGTACTTTGTATCCTGTGTACGGTGCTTTTCTTTTCTGATGTTGTGAACAAAATATGAGAATTAATTTTTTTTGTATGTATGTGTATGTTCACAATTCTAAATGTGTGGTTTATTGCTTAAGTCATCAAGCTTTATCGCTTAAACTTCAGATTTCATATGTTTTAATAATTAGGAGGAATGCTTAATGATCAACATCAATATTAAGGCTAGTATACTCAACATTACGATATCGACAAAATGTTTATTTCGAACTGTCATCGATGATTTAAATGTGGGATGTCTTCGAAATTTCATTTAAAAGTAGTAAAAAATGTCAATATTTCCTGTAGTGAAGCTTGAACGAAATAATTTTTGAAAACGAACTTTTAAAAGTCTATCGCAAAATATTCTAACAAATGGCGGGTTTGAAAATTCCAGATCCTACAATCTTTTACTTGTTGAGGGTATATTAAAAAAAAAAAAATTATAAAATATTAAGCATTTCAAATTCATATTTTTTATTAATCGAGTTGGCAGAGAAATTTCAAAAGTCTCCAAGTTTGTAATTATAAATAGAATTTCAGCACTTCATTTGTAGTTATAAAGGGACGTTGCACCGCCTTGTCGTAAATTTTCTATAACTTTTAATAAATCATTATCGAATTGGAACAATACTTGACAAAAAAAAATCTGTATCCTAATCCTCTAATGTGATCATAATTAGCAAAAAACAAAAAAAACAAATAAATAAATAAATAAAAAATAAAAAATAAACAAAAAAAATATAAATAAAATAATAAAATTGATGAGTCTATTTTTGTATATTGGCTTGCTTTTTAATAAATCTGACTTATAGCACTTTCATAATAAACTACATTTGTTTTTTTGGTATCTTGTCAACTGTTAATGCATTTACCTGGTTGTTGATTTAATAACTTCCTCAAAAGCAAACCTACACAAATACTATTTCAGCATTTTACAAATTCGTATATTAACCAGTTTTCCTTTATTAATTATTTAATATGACATCATATCAACGACAATATCTTCAAAGTATGAAAGGCCTACATATGTCTAGCATCATCACATGAATACTTAGGCGAAAAAATCTGGAGATTTTGTCTTTTTTTTTGTTTTTTTTTGTTTTCAAAATATTTAAGACAAACCATCATATTGCCAAAGCAAAAAAACAACAAAAATAATGATGACAAACCAAATCATATAACCACTCATTTTTTTTTGGATAATCTATGCATACATATTTACAAATCTAAAATAACTGAAAAGTTAAATAACAAGTTTTTGATTTAAATTACCAAACAAGGTACTAAGGATGTATTGAAACGTAACAGGCACGAATTAATGATATGAAAAACAGAAATAAAGATATAATTTCCTTAAGTTTCAAATCTAATAGCAATATAGAAAGAAAAAACATGCTAAATACTGTTTGTATATATAGCAGTAGTAGTAGTAGTAATGTAAAAAGTATTAAGCTCTGAAAAAGTTAAAAAAAAATTCTAAATTCATTTTCATTCATTTGTTTAATACCCGCCCATTAAAATTATTTTTATTTATAAAATTGAACAATCTTTCTAATGTTAAGCTTAAAACTTTTTAGAACTTTATATATATTATTTTCTATAAATTAGAGAAGCAATTGCCATTCACTTCATTTAGTTTACTAAGAAGGTAAGAATACAATAGAGTCAATTAGTTGTTAGTTAGTGTGTGTGTGTGTGTGTGTGCATAAAACATAAATTATATGCTCTAAGAAGAATTAAGAAACTCTAGCACACAACTATTTACTTAAATAGAAGCTCATGTTGCTCGTTTGGTATAAACTTCTCTATTCAGCAACAAAGTCTTATCTAATCATTACATACATATACATATATATATATATATAAAACAGTGAGCATTAAAATTATAAAATTACCAGTAAGCTATACGTATATAGCTCATTCAAGAGCATTGACGTTCATTGTGTTAAGCATAATCTATGATTAAATTAATAACAATGAAATTGTAATAATGTGTGACTTAATTTTTCTAATAGATTTACAAACAAACATATACACATATCCACTTACATATATATATACATGCACGTATATAAACACTTAACACAGTCGCAGTGTAATTGCAAATTGGCACGAAACTCCTGACAATGAGTCAGACTTCTATTTTCATGAGAATAAAAAACTTGTTAGTCACTTGAAACACACACACACACATAAAATAAAACAAAATAAAGAAAACCAAAGCATAAGATATTAAACTATAACCATTACCAGCACTCAAGCGTTCATATAGAGCGTTGTAAAAATATCTTAAAAAAAAAAAAACAAAAACAAATTACCTGGATACACAGGCAAGATAACAACATGCGTATGTAACGAATGTAACACATATTTAAAAGCTCGTTTTAGTTTGATTTTTGCAGCAGCGAGAACGCATAGAACGGCACAGTATGATCAATGCTGTAAACATGCGTTTCTCTGTAGGTCGGACAATTTTAAAGGTGTGAGTTGTAGGGTGACAATATATATTTTCAATTATTCGCCAATTTTCAATATACGATTAAATTGTGGAATCGGTTTTCGCGTATAAGATATAAGATATAAATTATGAGATATGTTAAACTGTGGGTTCTTAAATAGAACTTGATATGTTTAATAAGGAAAGCATTTTTGCAGGAAATAAATCGTTAGGTTTGGGTTAACTACAGACTTATCCATTTTGTGGATCCGAAAATAAACGTAAATAAAAAACATTTCTAATTGAGCTTTGGATCTAATTTTATTTTTAATATATTGCTTGGATTTTGTCATTATTGTATGCATGCAACACCACTCAAACGTCGTCCATGGGACATTTCTTAAAGGACTGGCATCTTTGAAGAGAATTTTCAATAACCCGAATTTTTAATAATAGCGGGTAATAATTCATTCATTCCGTAATTCGATGAATGTTCGTTTTCAAAATGTCAAGAGTTTGCAGATTGTGTACGCATAAACTCCTTTGCGTAACCTCACAAAAAAAGTCCAGCTTTAATAAATTGAACGGTTTTGCTATCCGATTCATATCGACAAAATGTGAAATTATACGTTCGGGAACTTTCTTGCGCTACAATGCTAAAATGGAGGATGTTGTATCACTTGTGTCATCGTCCTATTGAAACCATATATTCTCAGCATCCATATCTTTGATATCACGCCAAAAAAAAAATTGATAATCATCATACATACGATAATTTTGTTTGTTGATGTAAGCACCAAGCAAAAAATAAGCCTGAAGGAAATTCGATGCGAAAAATCGTCACCTAAATGCTGTTTGTGGAGCACACATTCAATGTATCTTTTACGTATCGCATGGTGGTCCAGTTTCATTTCTTCTGTTAGCAAAATTTTGAAAGAATGTAGATGCAAATCCAAATGCAAATCCAAATGCAAAACATGTAATAATTTGTCGTAAGATAGGCCCAAGTATTGTGGGCGTTGTGTAATGAATAAATTTGGATCTTCGACACTCTTACAAACAGCAGCAATATTTTCGGTCGATTGTGCCTGTGGGCCTTAATAAACCTGTTACAGGTCCAGTTTCTTTACAATTTTGCCTATACTACGCTCTGATGGACGGTTATGTCAACCATAATCGGTTCGCAATACACGAAATGTATCTACTATAGAATTAACATTTTTGTAGTACGGTTTTATTATATTAACACATTGAGTAATTTTTCAATTATCAATATTTTATAATGGCAAGCATTACACTAAACGTATGATCCCTTCGATGATAGTTCTGTTTAAAATATATTACTGAAATAAGGTTGCCAAATCCCGGACACGAACTGGATAAATGTATAAAACACTTTGATATCCGCAAGTAGTTAATGCTTTCTGAATTTTGAAAACATGTTGCATACTTGATCTATCCAAATAAATTTAAACAGTTACGAATTATACCTTATAATTATCAATAACAAATAATTATATTTGCTGGGGCTGTGTAATCTTTTTTATCCACTACTTTAAATGAAAATATAAAAATGATAAAAATTTTTTATTTTTGATTATATCGTCTAGTTCGAAAAAATTATATTCATAGTGTTCGGTTGGTTCCGGTAAAGTTTTACATCTAGTTTAATATCAATACTCGCTATATAAGTTCTAAGTGATATTTATTTGATAATTGATGCACTTTTTCTAGGAATAGTAAATAACGGATTTTCTAGAATTTCAACTTTTCAGCTGCACTTGACGTGTTCTCAAACGAACCATGCTTAGTTGTTTATTAATCTGTGGGTTTAAGTCGTGAATATATGAACTTTCGCGTATTAGCTTTTCTGACATTGAGAACAATATTAAATCCGATATACGTACAGACGAAACGATACCAAGCTTCCCTAAAATTATCGTTTAAAAGTGATCTTGACCTACAATTCATAAAAAAAAAACTTTACATTTCTTGTATGTCATTTTCTTGAAAAAGTGAACGTGAAGCTTTGTTTGGATTAAAATAAAAAAAAAAAAAAAAGGTATTTAAGTAGAACGCGCGCTTGAAAATATTTGCAAATATTTGCTCTAGCATTGGGCATCACAGAAAAAAAAAGAAATTTAAGCAGCATTTCTTCGTTAAATAAGAATCATTGTAACAGAAAACTCGGTTGGCCGATTAACTGGTTTCGGAAAGCCTATTATGGTCATAGTGCGTGCACGTGTGTGTAATTTTAACGATACACAACTGCAGGAAATTCTAAATTGCCAAATTGTGTTCTTTCAACTTCCAATTAATATGTGTGCACATAAAACTTGCAGCCATAAACTTAAATGGAAAACCATTTCTTTTTAAAAATAAATAATATTCTGATTTAAATAAGATTTTATGAAAAAAAAAAAAAAAACAAAAAATTTATATCCATAACCTCGTTAACACTGTTTCAACTGCTTGCATACCATAATTATACAAACATTTTGTGGTCATAAAATGAAGCCTTGTCGTTGCTTTTTTCTTTACACTTAGCTTTTGATGGTGTTTATAAGCAATTGCTTAAGCGATAACCTTTAATGGCCTTCATTTGAGTCAGCTCAGTTCAAAGCTTAAGTTGACGCTGTTCCCGGCCGAGCTGTCTTACAATTTAAAGCACTTGCTTTATATACGGCAGGCAAACGGCAAACCACTGAAGTGAACTAAAGTAAACTGAGCACGAATTGGTTGACTGGTGCTTAACTGAGTGTTATTTAAATGACTGACTGACGGACTGGCTGACGGACTGACTGACGGACTGACTAACGGACTGACTATGTGAATGAATGACCAGTGACTCTGTAAGTCAAATGATATGCTGTTAAGATGCTGTGGTTGTTGTTTGCTTGCTTGCTTGCCTTTATCATATATAAAATGATTGTAACAAGTTGTTGTCGAATACGTGTTGCTATCAAAAAGAGAAGAGAAGCGTGATATTACACGACTTACGAAAGGTTTATTTGCCAACACGTTGACAGTATGCCCTCTTGTTATTATTATTATTATTATTATTATAATATAATGAATCTTCAATTTATTCGTTATATTTATATATTTAGATCAATATACATAGCAATGGATTAATATTTTCATCATTTTTACTCTTTAGTTTAATTATTAATGTATGTAATATAATAAAAATCGAAAGTAATCCGTGTAAAATAATACAAGCACAATGAAATTTTAATCGTAATTCTTGAAAAGATGTTAAGAGGTACGGCCAGATGTCAAGTCAGCTTGGATAGATAAGTGTAACCACTAAACTAAATACAAAAGAAGCCATATTTTTTACTTTGTGTGTGTATGCGAGAGAATATTAATTAGAACTGAGATCTCTTATTATAAACCACAAAAATTTTTTGAAAAATTATATAGAAAAAATGGGAAGAAAATATCACTCAGTCAGTCAAAAGTCCAAGAAGAAAAATGATGTTCGGGAAAAAAAAATGATTGATTTGAAGATCGTCTTCTTGATCAGGCATTTATTTTTTTTTTTTAAATTTTCCTTAAACTTAAATTTAAATTAATATTAATTTTTTAAAGTTGTGAGATAATATATGAAAATAGTTGCTACACTTTACGTTTTTTTTTTTTTTCTATCATACAAATCCAAATGAAAGTAGAGAAAAAGATAAGAGCGTGATTTGAATTTATTCGTCTCTCTAGAAATGGTCATCTTTAGTAGTAAATCATTTCGCTATGAAAAGTTTACATATATGAAAAAAATACATAAAGATATATGGAGATGGATGTTATACGTGTTTTTGTAACACACTTTCCATTTCATTGAGAAATCCTAAAACTATAGACCATACAAAAGCCAGAAATCGTTGAATTACGTTGAAATCTCAAAGTAGTTGTGTATGCGTTTTCTTACTGGTTTTTTTTTGTTGTTTTCTATTTTACACAATCTCCACATCAAAGTTGCAAAATACATGTACACGCGTTGTATAGTACGCATAATCAATTGTATATATATATATATATGCATATAAATACGCGACTTAAAAATGTAATTGAGTTGAATTTTCCGTTGTTGCGTAGTAGTTTGTAAGCGAATCAATTTTAACAATTATCAGCAATAAGATAAAATTATTGAACGCAATATGAAACGATGATGACTTTTATGGCATTAAAGATTTTTACGAAATTTCTATATTTTCTTCTTTCATTTGTGCTGCTTTCTCTCTCTCTCTCTCTCTCTCCCTCTTTCCCATTTAAGGTAATAAAAATTTATGAATATTTTTCTTTGTAAATATTTTCATTATTGATGTAAAAAATCTTTTTTTGTTGTTTTTTTTTTTTTTTGTGTAAAACTTTTTATATATATGGGTGTGTGTTAAACGTGTACACAGTAAACCTATAAAAGAGAAAAAAATAAATAAAATAACAATAATTATATTTATGGTAAATGTGTGTGTTATTTATGTAGCACAAATTCGTAAAATTGTGTCAATTTTGTTGGTATTGATGTTAGCGTTGATTGTAGTTTAGCATTATATTAAAATAAAAAGCAACTCTTACCCTGATAACCATAAAAATTCATAAATAGAGTTTGAGGCAAAAAGCTGCATCCATAACAATCTGTTAAAATAATGATTGCCATTCTTTACCCGGAATGAAAACGGCATCAGGCAATAACACAACACCGTACAACCGTACAACTGATTCTTTATAATACAGATGTAACTGCCTGCATAAATTTTGCATACATCTGCATACTACACATGACGAGAAACAAATTGAAAACAAGTAAGGAGGTTTTCTTTTACATTTATACACCGAATTTTGGATACCCATCATCTTAGTTAGTTAGTTAGTTAAGCAAATATATATAGCAACATACTTTCATGAAGAAAAATTTCATAAGAGCTTAATAAGTACGATTATCCAATTTTAAAAATCGTTATCTGTTAATTATTATAGATCTTGAAATATAAATAATGACTGGAAACTCGATTATCTTTGATAGAATTAAGTTTTTCATATTATGTTCATAAAACATAAAGGGGTTTAAGAAGGAAACTCTACAATCATATGCATCTTAATATCGAGTACAATGCAATAATTTATCCATAACTTATTGTAGAAATTTTTATTTTAAGACCGAACTTTTCAGCCTGGCGGTCTTTAACGGTTTGTTCAAAATTGCAACATTGTTTCCTCTGGTTTTTACATGTTGATCAAGCTCAGATCTCTCTATTACAAAACTTTCTTCTAATAACAATAACCGTTAGGTTTTGATATGTTATTATTCGTAACTTAATTGAAGATTAATTTCGCTCTGAAATTTTCTTCTCATTTCATTTTTCCATAATAAATTCCCTGTATCGCGATATCTCTCATGGTTCGTAAATATGGATATGAATCGTAGTTATGCAAATGACGTCTAAATAAAATAGTAATTCTTCGTAATAATCAATTTAAGTTTTCGAATCTCTTTTCTTTGCTCGTCATTGTTTCAAATCTTAACAATTGCTAACGAAATACATTCATTTTTAAACAGTTGATCTGTAGAAATAAATTCCAAATATATTCGATATATCGTAGCAACAGATAACAAAAAGTTGATATAAGGACAGATAAGCAAATATTAGCAAGTGATTCACGGAACTTCAAGGGATTACAAACAGGGCTTTTATGTATCATGTATATATGTATACTCGTCTATAAGGGCTCTCATGAAAAATGCGTCTTTATTTAATTGGAAACAATGTATAATTTTTGGTACTTTATCATGAAAACAAATGAGAGTTGTATCGAGAGATGCGGTGTAGGTGTAGGGTATTTAACAGTCGAGCTTACTTGACTGTAACTTTTTTGATTTTTTGTATATAATACTTAAACCCATTTAAGCGAAATTTGCAAGAACGGAAAAAAGGGTAGTCTCAGTTACGATCGTTATGTGTACGACGTGTAAGGCACTCTTACCCTTTACGTTTTCTTAAAAAGGTTTCATAATATTTTACACAAGAAAAAGGCTCAATATATTCTATAGTACTCAACATTATTGATAATACTTTGAAAAATTTGTATAAGACTAGAAATGTTTTTATTTAAATTGAGGAAACCTTGTGACTGCGGACATAAGCAGGCAATTGTCGACATTTAAAAGGAAAGAGAAAATAGGGAAATAAGTTCAAAAGATTTAACAGTAGGATCTCACTTGACAGAAATGCAAGTTCAACGTTAACCATACAATCATTCCATCAAATGACACATCAAAATCAATTAACATTGTCCCGGACTAAAAAACAAAAACACCCTTAAAAAAAGAAAAAGAAAAAAAAGATAAAAAATATACGTAGTGTGGGTTTACAGACAATTTTCAATTATGATAGAGCAGCATCACCATAAGGTTTTAAAAGTTTTTGATAGGCTTCGGAATCAGATTTCTTCACATCAAACAAGAAATGTAATGAACGCCGAAAATGCAACTTTGAGCGTTGCATGATTAGCGTCTGTATACACTGAATAATTCAATAAAAAAACTAAATGGAAAATTATTGTTTTAGGTAGAAAAAGGTCAAAATTATCGAATTCAATTCTTATGTACACTGGTGTTTCTCATTACTTTATCACTCTTAAGCGTAGCAGTTGCCTATCAAAACTTTTGCAAGGTCCTAATACAACGCTGCTAAGAACTTATCCAAATTCTATGATTTTTATGTATCTGCATGTGTCATTGTAATTTTCTTTAGCGCGTCATTCATTCATTCATTCATTCATTCACTCCTTCATTTATTCATTCATTCATTCCTTCACTTATTCATTTATTCATTCATTCATTCATTCATTTATCCATTCATTCATTCATTTATCCATTCATTCATTTATTCATTCATTCATTCATTCACTCCTTCATTCATTCATTCATTTATTCATTCATTCATTCATTCACTCCTTCATTTATTCATTCATTCATTTATTGACTCATTCATTCATTCATTTACAATATTTAGAGTTTCTTGCTTTAATTCTTTCAGCTCTTGTGAATATATACCTATAATGCGAAAATGCGGAGAGCTTAACATTTTGTTTTAACTTTTAGAGGAGAACGAAAGTAAAAGTCTCGTGTGGATGTGAATAGTCCATACATTCCATGATATAATAATTCTAGCCCGCTTTCTCAGGTCCATCGATTATTTTGCGGCGCATATATTTTTTTATTTTCACTCAATTAAAAATTTCATTAGATAACACAAAAAATTTAAGAATACGGCAATCTTCTACCATCTTCATTGAGGGCTAAATCTTATTAAACAGAATGGATTTACTTTGTTTTTTAATCAGCTACAGTACATCAATGAGTAGTGCCCACTATGGTACGCCTGCAGTTTAATTTCAAAAAGACTTATCTAAAATCCTTTAATGATTTATAAACATCGATACTGCTTCCAAATTGTTGAAGGAAGATCACTATGTTATTTACAGTGAGGCCCAAACTTTCTTAGGTAATAGATAGCTATTTAAATTACGACGTAAGGTACTGCTACGACGACCCAAGTGCTTACGAATTTTAAAAATTGCTTCGCTATATAGCGAAGTAAATATGCAGGCTAACTAACACTTAACAAAAGTGACAGCAATATGTATCCATCTTCTTCAGTGTTTTATGCGGCTTTGTGCTATCATTATATGTTACTTATACATACTAAGGATAAAAGACAGACATTTTCTATGCTCAGCTTGAAGCATGGTATACAAAGCGTCCTAATCGATTAATATTTTAACGATTCCACAAAAACATTTTGCAATTGTAATGGATTGATTTGAAATTTGATTTCTTATTTATCAAAAAAAAAAGAAAAAACTTATTTTTATTTTGTGCAACAACTGCTCTAACAACAAGACAAATACATTTTTCATCTTTTGCGAAATTCATTTTGATTATCGAAAGAGGAAAAAGTTATATTCAGCCCGAATCAAATCTTTCTAATTTTTAAAAACAGAGATCGAAAGTTAGAATTCTTCTTATCAACGGAATATAACCAATAAAAAGGCGTAACGATAATTAAATCAGGAAACACAGGACGAATGGACAATTTTCGTTGACTCAATTGCGCAGGAATTTAAGCTCCTATTTGCCAATTTAATCAAGCCCTGGAGCCTTCATTACTAATGAAATTGTTGATCCCTCACGAATGCATTTAAAAATTAGGAATGATTTTTTCGCTATTGTAAAGGAATTTTTATTGTTAATTCAAAAAATCCAATTTTTTTTTTGCTTCCAAAAGCAGAAGTGTTCTTAGTCTACGTCGTACTGTGGGCGCATCATTGGACCGATTTGGACCATGTTCTGGAAAATTTGAAGACGATACCTTCATTTTTGCGACCAGGAGAATATTTACCCAAACATTACACAGACAGACAGATAGACGGACAGACTTACATGCTTAAATCGATTCTAAATTTGATGCTGATCAAGAATATACACACTTTGTCGAATCTCCGAAATTTCTTTTTGGTAGTTATAAATCGAATGACGAAATGAAAGATACCCTTCATCTTCGGTGATGGGCATAAAAAAGTAATTAGTGTAGAAAGTAAAGTTTAGGTTAGTCCGCAACTGTGGCTGAGTTGTTAAGAAGTACTTCTAGCAAGTCTCAGTACATTATAATAATAAATACACCAACGAGAGTCGATAGCCTGTGATGCTAGTGCTCAATACACTTCTCTCTAGTCTAAGAATCAAATTCACTAGTCTAGAATATAATAATAATAATAATAATAATAATAAAGTGAAGTTTACTTAATGTTGTTTGAATTCTTTGCAATTTGAAAATTTAGTTAAATATTCAGCATGTCTCTTACATTGTGTGAAAGAGCCGTAATTTTCAAGGGAGGAAATTAATAGGATTCGCTAAAGGAAAAAAAGGCGTAACAATGGCATGAATCGAAAATATGCGCCGAACGAAAAATTGTTGTAACATCGTTTTACATTTCATATTAGATTTCGGTTCACTGACTTCCTCAGATAGTCGAGTTTTTACTATTGACAAAGTTGGTGAGTCAAGAGTATTGTGTCCAACATTGTAAATTACAGTCGTTACGGTGTTATGTGTAGAATTGTGGCAAAAATGTCTCGATTTAATTCATTTTTAATTCGTAGAGTACCAAACTGGCTCAAAATATCTTAAAACTCGCGTTCGGTCGATTGAATACAAAACTACATGGACGCACATTCGACAGACGTACAGACAGACAGGTAAATGCAAATCGTATTTAACAGTAACAAATTGAATAACAAACTTTTTTTGCTTATATCGTGCGGGATGATGTGTATTAAAATTTTTGAAATATGAGACAGCGGTGCGCTAAGCGAGATGTGTAGAATAAAATATTAATTAACACAATAAATATTGAGGCTTCAGAAAGCTGAAATTTATACATTCATTTAAGTGAAATCACAATCGCATACTTTAAGGTGTGGAGACTAATATATTTATTATTAGGCTTAATATTATTTAGACCGATTAATATAATCATTATTAATGTTACTTGCTCGCAAGTATATCCTGTTGAAATCGTTCTTATGATATTCATCTTTATTTACTTTAAGATATCTTTTTAAAAAAATTCGCTTTTAATTTAATGGTGGTATTAAATTATGTACAATAAATGATTCGTGTGTCCATACACTTTTACTATACCGCCTTTTAATTACTCCTAAAATATGCTGTAAATAATAGTAATAATGACTGGTATACGTATATATATATATATACATGTATATACATAAACGTACATATGTTAAACAACTAAAATTTACATCCTTTTAATGGTCGATCTGTGAGGTAGACAAATAATAGTTCGGCCACCAGTTCGGTACCAGTACTATTGCCGCCACACCAAGTCATAGGCCAAGAAAAATAACCGAAACCATAAAACCATTATATTGTTTTTTTTCTTTTCCCCAATTTTTTTCGCAGTCATATACATACACAGTGAAGGAGTCTAAAAAGACTAAAAAAAAAAAAAGTTGAAACACTTAAAAAGAATATAAACAACAACAACAACTTTTTTAAGCTAATAAACTTATATACGTATATATATATACATATACATATGAAAGGCAACTTTTAAAAGTGCTATTATTCAGCTGCAGACTTTAAGTCTGAGCACAGCTGGATTTTGAGTTTTTTCCATACCGACGCTCCATACAGTCTGCAGACCATAAAAAAGAAACTGGCGGCATGGTTGTTTAGGATTTTTGCAGTTAGTCAAATGAATATATTTGATATTTGGTTTATGTGGTGACAAACCACACCACCCGCTTACCAAATGCTCATTGCATTCAGATAGTAACATAAATTAGAGGATTATTTTAATGTTATTTTTTGCTTTTTGTTTTTTATTTTGCGATTCTTTTTTTTATACTTAGTTTTTTCTTCGAATTAAAATGGAAAGTGTTTTATTGTTTATCATGCAAACATTTTCGTGTATATATAAAGGTTCACTGCATATAAATGTGGCTAAGAGTTTTTAATTTTTTTTTTTTTTTTTTTTTTGTCAACGACGTAGAATGGCTGATTTTGTCATACACTTCATCATTATCGTGAAATGCGCATTACAGTGCAAATTAGATAAGATTTTGTGTCGATATAATTATTTCCCTTTCCTTTCTTCAACGTTCTATTTTTTCGTTTGTATGTTCACTTCTCTTCTTTGCATCAAAATCCGTCTAGCTGTATGTTAGTTTTTGGTCCGTATATTCGGGCCGTTCATGTGTCACTTATCTAAATATCCGTTTATTGTTCATTTGTACGTTTCTTTATTTATTCATATAAGTATATAAATATGTCTATCCATTGCTCCACCTATCCACCTGTTCAAGTTTTTTTACATTTAACATTCTATTAAATCGGTAAAGTGGTGTAGGGAATTTTAAAAAACCGTTATGCGCTCATACTTATATTTTCAATTTTAAAATCAAAAAAAAAACCGCCAATTTCTTTAGTTTTTTTTTTCTTTATTGAAATCTAAAATATAATATTACTATAAAACAGAATCATAAAAACGAATGTATGATGGATGAAGAATTTACGAAAGGTTTTTTTAACATTATTTTAATCATTAAAAAATTAAAAAGTGATATTTAAAAAGATCACATCCGAAAAGTGCACAAAAGAATAATATCAATTAACTAAAATAGTTCTATTTCTGATATTAATCAGTTATTTGTAGATTTTTTTGATCTAATGTTTTCGATCGTTGATACGATACTTCCTTTTAGCAAACTTTACAATATCAGTTGTTGTACCATGACTACGAATTATGAAGTACTAAAACATTCATTCATTTTCATTAATACAACGATTTGACGAACATACCGTATAAACCCATTTTAAATTTCTTCAAGATTAAAATTTTCTTTTTCACTTATTTTGTTAGCTTTTCTTACGAATAACTCTTAAGTAATTGATTTTTACAAAATGGCTTAATGTTAAAAATGCAAATTTCAGTAACAAAAGAAAAAAAAACATACTTGTTTTTGTGTTTACAGGAATAACTTTTCACCAAACGCGCTAGTCATTATATTTAATAGCAGGTTTTTTGCTTAAGTCTTTCGTTTCCTTATTTGTTTATTTATAAATGAAAACTTTATAAACCGACCAAGACCAATTATTATAAAGGAAAAAAGAAAAAAAATGTTTTCTTCTTGCTAATGAACCATAAATATAAATAAAAAAAAAACGACGGCTTTATAGGAGAGAAACTGGGCTCTTTTTGTTTTATTTGGGGCTTAACAAACCAGACATTTAAAAATGGAAACTTATCGAGGCCTAAACCAGCACAGAATGCCAGTTGGCTGTATTTTACAGCTTCCTTAAACCAAGAAAGAAATAATTAATATCTTTGATTAAACACATAAACACACGCAGTTTTCTTCAATTATTAAATGTAATTTTTCAAGATCCCTTACAATTGCACGATTTGTGTTATTGAAAAATTGTATGAATGTTTATCTTTTTTATTAACTCATAACTTACTTCTTTTTTTTTAGGACTCGCCTGGTTGGAATTTTTTTTGCTTCGTACTAATTTCAAACCAGATATTTAGGCTTCGGGTTAAATTTAAAAAAAAGGCAAAAAAAAAATCAATTTTTGAGTTAAATAGAATTTTTTCCAATCTCGTTCGTTTTAATAAAAAATAAATATCAACAAAATGTTTTATATAAAAACTTTAATATATATTTAGTGAAAAGGAATGAAATTATAAACAGCTTTCGATACGTCGTGTTTATATGATATATCCATTACTAGAAGATGGGGTTAAACTAACTTCGTCGTTCCCTATTGTGGATTATTAAACTCTAAATGATATATTTACTTGTAAGCTGCCAATTTTCTATTGATCCGTATAAAGTTTCTCATATAGCAAAAAAGTATCGTAATATTAATTAATAGATATTTACAAGTGTTGCACATATGTAATTAATTCAGTTATGTGATTAATTGAAATTTTGAACTTTTATATATGTGTATCATATTTTCGGACAAAACATTATCAAAATCAACATTCTGTGTCAATTGTTTTTTGGTACATTTTTGATTTCTATTTATAGCTTGATTGTTTGAAATGAGTCCAAATTGTCATATAGCTGATGTTTAGCACCTTTGTTATTTCCTGACAGTTTGCGTGCGTTGATCTTGCTCCACCAGTTGCAAAATTTCATCGAGTTCTTCAGTGACTGGCCGACCAGAGCGAGATGCATTTTTGACATCACAATTTCCGGAATGGAATCGAGCAAACCACTCTTGGGTCTTTCATTCACTCACCACATTCTTCTTTTCTTAGAGTGAAAAAGTATCACGTAGCGCAATTTCTTCAGTTATTTCACTCATTTGCAAATAGTTATGACTTTTTACACGAGCAAAGAGCTAGGAAATTATATTCACAACAAATATAGAGCGAAATGTCACCTTTTAAGCACATGTTCGTTTCAACTAATCAGATGAGTATTGCTTGATATATACGCATCAACACCATCTAGTGGCAAAAGACTGCGGACGCATAACATATCATCCAATGTAACATAATTATCAATAAGTTTCTTCAAAAATCGAAAAACCATTAGCTTCAACTTCATTCAAAAGTTCAGCGACCAACATGGTGATGTTTTAAAAAAAAACTCTCATTAGTTGTAAAATTAAATTCTTCTTCTATTAATTAGTGTTCATATTAAAGCGAAGATGCTCAATTATATACAGATATAGACATCTGTTTTTTTTAATTATAAAAAAAAAATGCTTTCAGAAAACTTGTTAAAGAAAACACAAGAAACGATAACAAAAAAACATGACCAAGTGTTGAACATGATTCGCTTGGCTGTATCCAAAAGAAAAATTTTTTTTTCTCTTTTATTTTGACCTCTCAACTCTAATTTTCTCTATGCAGGCATTATATCCATGTGTATGCTTGCAATATTTATGATTTTATTAATTATTAATTTATAAATTCACAATATTTAGCCATTATAGCTATGATGGCAATTGCTTGTAATGAAATTTTACTCGCTTATTATCTTCACGACTTTTAAAAAGCAAACATTGTAATAAAGGGGTGCGTCTTAATGATAATTTTATCGTGTTTATCCAACACCTCGTACTAATTATATATATTCGGGCGTTAGGAGAATAAACTAAGCGAATAAAAGAGTTAATAGAATTTCATTATTACAATATATTGTAAGTTATTCGTATTTTGTTTGTCTACGTTACTACGCTAATGTGCTTTATTATACTGTTCAGAAGAAAGTGAAGAACATGTTTATAATGACATATTGTATAAGGCTTTCATAGAAGTCTACTAAAATTTAATGATTTCTGATCATGAAAAATCTTATAATTACGCAAAGTAAAGAAATGGTTGTATTTTATAGGGAAATTACTGAATCTATACGGAGACTACATTTGGCAGATTCGGGATGAAGACTATCTTTAGTTAAATGGTTTCGGTTTCATAAATAAATGAAATTATCGTGTATTGGCAGCACCTTTCCATTCGGAAAAAGTGAAAAGGCTATAAACACTTGATTATCACTTCTTTCTGACGTGAATTAGACAATTTCGACTTCGACGAGATGATTCAATATATCATATCCCTTATGATGCAATCGATTGGATGCATGAAAAGTTCTATAGCTTTATAAGATCTAGAAATGCGTGTAGAATAAAGCAATTGGACATTTTTCTCTAGAGTTAATTTAAAAATAATTGATTTACCCTAACAAACCGTAGACACTCCATGAGGTTGAGCCTATTATTGTGTCATTATGTACAAAAAAGTACTAAGTTATGTAAAAAAGTGACCGAAAATTAGCGTTCAGGAATTAGCCTTTTTAAAAAACCAATCATTTTTAAATAAAAAAGCATTAAGTCACTAACGAAAATAAACAAATATTTGAAAACAAAAAAAAAAAAATTTTTTTTATTGGACATCCTCTCCTTGTATATATAAAACTATATATATATTTGTATTTTCCGTCCCTTGACATCACGACTATGACATTAGTATCATGTTTGAAATAAAAAAAAATTCTTTTTAAAACTATTGTTTTTTTTTGTTCTATCATCATTCTAAGTCCACAAATCACTTAAGTGTTAATGTCCCTTTGTGTGTGCACTAAAAATAGGTCCGTTTTTCTAAATCTATTTGAAAACAAAACGAAAATAAATTTGTAATATATGAATTTTTACATATAATTTTGTATTTTATAAATTCTTTATATTATGTATTACAAATAATTATCCCACATTAGTTTAAGAATATATTTTTTAATTCTAAAAAAATTATCATATTAATAATTAAAATTGTATTTTCAGGATTGTTAAAAAAGACCATGAAGACATGATACCTTTTGAAAAGCCGAACATTTTTTTTTCTTTGAAACATCTCTCTTTAGCATGTGACTGCAGATGACAGCCTGGTGAGCATTATATTTCGAAAATTTATTTTAAAAATCTCATCTTAATTATTCTTATCAAATGTATTGAACATTCTTGCATCGTAGTTATTAAGTAAGCTTGGCAAACGTGTAAGTCGCGTATTTCTTTTTGAGGAAGAATTTGGAAATTATGGGCTCCCCCTAATTTTAGTACCGTGTCTGTGTGATTTGTAGTAGATCGTATATAACCCTTAACAGTCATATGAACAACGACCCCATATTTAGTTTTAAGAATACCTTAATTTCTTGCATAGCAGCGTAGTATGTAAATAATTGTAGGTAAGGAGAGAGTTATCGTATTTAAAATCAAATCAAACGTTTTTGAATGGAATTATAAAAGCGATTGGTAACGCCGATCAACAAGATAGAAGTTTCTAGGAAATAACGATCAGCCATGAGTGCACATCGCTCGTCGTCAAATTCTCGATAATCTGTATGGAAATCCGTTAATACATGTCTTAAGTAAAAGAAAAAGAAGCCCGATTTCCATAGACTAGTAATATAAATTTGGAATAAAATAAATGTAAGCATATATGGGCACTGAGAAGAACATGAATAAATATAAAGCTTAACATTCCTTTGTTCAAATGAATTAAAAATTAAAATAATCATTGGAAATCGAAATGGTTTATGCTATACACAACACTATAGTGTTGGTCACATTAGCGGCCATCACACCAGGCTTTGGTTTCTGAACACAATTCCATCGGTTGGAGAGTCTTCGCGTTTTTGTCGTTTATTTGTTGTTCTATTGTGCTTTCCTTTTTATAACACCACACTCCTTACACTTGAAGTGTGGTTTTAAGCTTATTTAAGAGCATATAAGCGAAATTGAACTTTTTTTTTTTTTCGATTTCTAAGATCACATGAGAGTTGACGTAAGTGCGTAGAACGAAACCACAATTATATCAAAATCATATGTTCTTTACTTATGGTATTTAAAGCGTTTTTACCCTTGCGATGCTGATGAGTATGCAAGCGATTAAATGTCTTTCCTTTAATTTTAAAATGAAATTTCTAAAGTTTGGCTAAATTTACTATGGTTCCTAAAAAATTGCCAGTACTGTGTCTATATAGATTTCACTTTAAATTGTTACAGCCAACACTTAAATCCATTGGAAAACAAGATTGGCAAAAAAAAAGCGGAAAAATATATCTTTCATACGAACATTTAATAAGTGTTTACCTGGGTACACATAAAAGATTGGGCAAATCAGCTGTACGCCATCATAACTCTTCATCCAACTGCGATAACCAATATATTGGTGTATAAATATAAAGCATAAATCATTTTCAATATTGTTTGCAACAATGTTGCTGCAGTGTCGTCAATTTCAGATGTATTGCCACATATAATGGCAGATATCATATATACATATACAAATAAGCTCATATTGAATGTACACTCAAACGTTTCAAGTTAGTAAAAGCAAAATAGATTTTTTTGTTTTTTTTTTAAACAGAGTTTATCGTTCAGAGAGAGGCTTCATATTACTTCATGTTAAAACTGACATCGCTTTGACATTCAATGAGAAATTTGTTTGCATTTTTCGGAAATGGAATTTAAAAAAAAAAATAAATAAATATTTTTGAAATTCTTTTAAAAAATCTTCTGTACGACTACAAAATCACTTTATACAAATATTTGAAATATATATTCTAAGAGAAAGATATTTTTGAGTCTTTTTTTAGAATGTTTCCAAAAAAATAAAGTTTTGCTAGTCAATTTGAAAAATTTTCTTAGAGCAAACGCAATGGTGAGTTTCTTTTCTAAAAATGGATTTTTCAGTGATCTAATCTATGATAGGAAATTCTTATAATTTGTGCCGAACCCAAGGTTCCGAGCTAACTTAATCATATCCTCATACTCGAGCTTAAGTTAACACTTATCTGTGAGGTATTTTTAAAAGTTCAGCGGTTCTTCTTCAAGATTTTCCGTGATTTTCCCAGTATGCTTTTTTTTGGCTTAGATTTATTGTTGTAGAACTTCAACAAATTTCTAGTAATTGTCGATATCTAAACCACACAATTTTCGCTCAAAGTTTTCCAATATTTTGTAACTAATTTTGAATAATAATTTTATCATTTAAATAAATTCATCTCATATAAACTTTACAATTGTTAGAAAAGGCTGATGAAAAAGTTTCACTTTTTTCAAAAAAAAAAAAAAAAAAAAAAAAAAGTAAAAAAGAACATCTTTACAAGCAAGTAGTTTGATACATACTATTTGTTATTGTTGGTGTTGTTGTTGTTCTTGCTCCAATTTAGGAGGCACATTTGTTTTTCTCGTCACGTTACTTATGATCATTTTATTTACTGATCGGTTGATTGCAGTGTCTTTTCAACTAAAATCCCAAAAGAGAAAAGTTGCTTTAAGGAAAATAGCAAATAATGTTTAATGACAGATACCTATCAAGCTGAACTTTCTGATATGATCAGTTAAGACTGTAATAATGCGCTTTTTATAAAATTGATAGAAGGCATGTTCAACATTTTTTCAATCGGACGCTCTAAATACATTTCACATCGTAGTAATAAATACGTATATATTTTTTTATTTTTCTTTAAATTATGGATTTTTCTTGGAGTGTAGTTCTGTTGCATATCCAGATGGCATTTACTTTTGATGTCAATACAACGTCTTCGTGGGTTTTTGTTTTATATTTATACCCTCTTAAACACACACAGCTTGCTGTGTAATCTCAACTAAATTTGCGTTACAGATGTAGAAATTTATAAAGGTTAATAAATTGTGATCTCGATGGAACGAGACAAAGTTTTCATATTTATTGTAAAAAAAAAAACAAAAAAAACAAAATGACTGCAAAACTGATCCCAAATTGTTTAATTATAAAATATTAGTAACACTATACTAATTAACACATTTTATATAAATAATAATATTGAAAGGCTTGTGCTTTTTGAATAAGTTTTAAAGCTACACATAAAAATTTTAAAATGATTAATTATAAATTAAATTAAAGCGATTGCTTGATGATAAGTAATAAATTGATAGTTTTCTATGTTTTACGTATATTTAGTTTCTTTTTCTTTTTTTTCATTATATCCAATAAAGAAATCTAATTAACTACAATTAAAAACAAGTCGTAAAATTATTTGAAAATTTATATTAAAGTTTCTACAGGAACATAAGTTAGAAAAGTCTAAAAAGCAAAGTATACTAAGTTTACCATTACATTCGCAGTATCAAAAAAAAAAGAAGAAAAAAAGAGAAATAATCAGGGAAGTTATACAGAAACTATATACAGAAAACTGTATAAAAAATCCTGATGTTCTGAACTGGTGCATGTGTTTGAATGTTTGTTCTTAAGTAATTGAAATACGGATTGGAACCTGACGCTTGATTGAAGTTTACAAATAGAAATTAAACGCAAGAACTACCAATAAAAAATTGCAAGATAAACAAAAGATTAAAAAAAATTTCGATAAAATTTATACAAATTATATATAAGTTTTCACTGTCTGATCTAGAATTTTAGAAAAAAGAAAATTCATTCGGTTTTTTTTTCACCAATTGACCAAAGATGTGGCGTATTATAAACGATAAAAGAATGTGGTGTGTAGTCAACTATCGAATAAACACTTGAAATATATGTAGGATCAAATAAAATGGTCGACGGGTATAACGTATAATAAACAATCGAAGAACGAGGCGTCATAGTAAACGAGCAAACGATGGGGCGTATAATAAATTATTAATCGATCGGGTGTATAGTAAATGACCGAAGAATGAGAGAGAGAGAAAAATTAATATATGCGATGTACAATGAAACGATTGAAAAATGTAGCGTATATTCATTTTAGACAATTTAAATCTATCTCATAATTTTCAAATTTTCCTTCATACTCATGAGTATATGAATTGATTTAGCCGGGTTCGTCTACTCACTTTTACATCGGCTTTCACTTCCGCTTTTCTGTTCCTCTATTTAGTCATCTGTTTTGTTAGTGTATGCCTTCTAATTTATATAAGATCAGCACTGTATCGCTAGATAGAGACAGAGACTGATTGGCAGTCAGTCTCATTACTTCGTCTCCATAGGGCAGTCAGTCTCATTACTTATTGTCCATAGGGCAGTCAGTCTCATCACTTTTCGTCCATAGGGCAGTTAGTCTCATTACTTTTCGTCCATAAGGCAGTCAGTCTCATTACTTTTCGTGCATATGGCAGTCAGTCTCATTACTTATTGTCCATCAACGCATTGACGCCTCAACGCATTGACTATTTGTTAATTTGTTTGTCTTTCTGATCTGCTTGATTTTCGGTTCATGTATTTATCCTATTTGTTGTAAAATTTTCGAAATTCAAATTAATTGCGTGATTTGAAATAGAAAATGATCTTAAAAACTCGCGCCAAAACATGCTAAAAAAACTGAATCGACCTGAACACCTGAACAAGACAGGAATTTCAAAGTATTTTAAGACATCATTTGTGAATTATATAATTCATTTGATGGGGTTATGTATGTATGTATGCAAAGATGCTAAAATAAGCATTTAAAAGTAGCTCTGATCTAAAAGTTTAACATAAACTGCCTAAGAGAGCTTAACTTGTTCTTAAGGAAGAGTTTTTAAGTCGTTTTATTTTGCCGCTGAAAATGGTCTCGATTGGCGAACGGATTGCTAGATTCGCGATAAAGTAAAAACTATCGATGAGTATCCAAGCTTCGGTTCGATTCGGTTGTACTGTGTTCGATACGAGCTATCAGACGACTTGCTTTCATTTTATCTTTGACTGTCTAGTTTTGTCTTAAACGGAAATTAGCATATTAATATAAATTTGGCACGGTCTGGTCTGCTGTTTAGTTTGATCGTGTGTTGAAGTAAAAAATCTACAGAAAACTTAAATTGCTTGTTACAAAACAATCACTCATACATACACTTAGTTAGTTGGTTGGTAAACAACAGCCGACTAACGCATACAAAATCGGTGGTTAGTAAATTTACTTTAACCATAAACACAGAAAAACAATTGATTGCATTCACTATTCTGTGGTTTTGGTTTTTGGGGCGTATTTACTAAAAAAAAAAAAAAAAAAAAAAAAAAAAAAATATCAACATAAAATAAATAAATAAATAAAGGCTCATAGTCACAAACCACCAGATGTTGTGAATAAACGATTTAACTATAATTCACATAAGGTTTATGACTATTATGCATATATGTCTACCGTTTATTTTGTCTGTCGATTTAAAGGATGCATTGTTTAACTTAATACTTTATTTAACAATTTAATAGCGGTTTTGTTTTTAGAGTTTTTCTTAATTTCAAAGCTCATAATGTATCACACAAATTTGCATTTAATCTTTGTTTTTTTATTTTCTTTAAAAGAAATCGATTGCATTGCATTTGCTTGCTAAATTTTGAATAATGAAATTGTTTTTGTTATATTCAAAAGTTTCTCAAGCATTAATAAATTCATTTTAATATTCATTAAATGATAAATTGAAGTATTCTTCATATGGACTTCCTTATGGGATGTTTAGTCTTATGTTTTGTTAACTAATTCTCTCTTTTGTAAGCTTTTAATGATACACTAACTTAACAACAATTGCAATAACAATAATAACAATGTATATGAATGTGTCCATTTTATATATATATATATATTCCCAGTTGAATCATTTAAAAATGAAAAAAAAAGAAAATTCCATATGCATTATCTTTCAATTATATGATGAATACGAACTCCTTAGACGATGCAGTAACATTATTATGCTTACAATACATCAGTTTATTCACCTTATTTTTTGTTGAACAAAAAAAAAAACAGAAAAAAAAAACTTTATGATAATAAAGACTGGGTGTGTTATTGTATATATAGGAAAGCAAATACATTAATCTCCCAATTTACACGGTACTTTTTTACACGATTTCACTTTTACATGGTTTTCAAAATAATGAATTTTAAAAACGTCCTATCTACAGACACATAAGCGTTTACCTTAAAGGTGAAAGTTATTAGTGACGATTAGAGAAGAAAACACTAATAATCCATGAAATGTTTAAAAAATTTTATGATTTCTTTTGTTAAAAATATGAACGTTATTTTTGCTGTTTTTCTTTTTTTATTTTTTTATTTTTACATTTAGCATTTAGCAAAAAGAAGAATGCATTTTAGTTCAGTTAATGTATATTGTGGGCATGTAATGCGCGGTGCTTATTATTTTAAAGACGCCTATAAAAGTTAAAAGATATAGCAAGAATTGTTTTGGTTTTTGTTTTGTTTTGTTGTGTTTTTTATTTTTTTGTTGTGTGAGTAAGCAGCACTATATTGAGTTCCACTCGATCTTTAGAGGGATATTTTAATTAAAATATAATATAAAATAAAAAAATAAAATTAAAGTATAAAAATAATGTAAAGTTAAATAATATTTTAATTGAAATATCCATCTAAAAATCGAGTGGAACTCAGTATAATTTTTTTTATTGTTTTGTAAACCGTTTACGCTAAATAGCATATCAATAATTAATCTCTAGGGTGATATATAGACGCCATTCTTAAAAAAAAACGCATTACATTATTTTTGAAAATCTTAACCTTTAAATCAAGCCTGGCAAAATTTTACATTATTTCAAACGTTTGTTTTTTATCTTCAACACGATATGGAACGTCCGAATTTCGTCTCTTTGGAGAACATTGCATTTTAATACGAAATAATATCGTTCAAAATCAATATTGACTTCAAAGATGTGGGAAAAGTGAAATAACAAAAATTGTGTTTATAAGTCGTCACGATTAATAAAATATTTTCAAAACGTAATGCTTAGCGAATATTATATTTTTTCATATCTCAAAAGGTTGCTAAATGAAAAAAGATTTGGATTAAATGATAAAATTATTGTGGAAACGGAAACGTATTTTGAAGGTCTTGTCAAAAAATCGTTCTACTAAAAAGACATTGCAATGGTCTTGAAACATTGGACTGATAGCATTACTCTTGAAGAAGATTAAGTGAACGAACAAAATTGAATTAAAAAAAAAGCTTTTTCTAACTTGTCCCCCTAATTATTGACCGATGTGTTACTTTTGAGAGCTTTTGAATATAATCGAAATCCAAGTTGATCACAACAGAGTTTACCTTAAGTTTTGTTTTATTAAACAAAATTTTCTTAAACGAATAATTCCAAATATTTTACAAGACTTATGGTTCTATAACATTCTAATTATTATTTTGTTGCAGAAGAATTGGTGCAACATAGCACAAATTCACTATCTACAAATCTATTCACTTCGTTACTTATTTATCGCTTTTTTGCGAAAGTATAATAATTTGAGGAAAATGTTTTAAGTCAATTCAAGGCAGCGAGGTTACTTCAGATAAAATCTACAAAAAATATATGAAGGATCAAAGAAACTTTTATACAGTCGTCTAACAAGCAATAGGGCCTGTTTTCGAGACAACTAGAGAAAAGTTAATCAATAATACGCTATTTTTTTTTTCTTTAACTATTTCGGATTTCTTTTTGGGCCAAAAAATAAAATGAATTCAATCAAACTTTAAAAATACAATATATTAATTTGCGGTGATCGATATAATATTTTTCGCATCTTTTTCTTCATGCTAATTCTTATGCCGTTATTCAGGCATTATCTTGATTTTTCAATAGTTTTACATACATACAATGCAACTAACTTTGCCTTAAATAGGTATAGGTTTTGCTTTTTAATCTGACTTTAGTCTTTGATAGATTTAAAACAATAATTTATTTAAAACTGGACTCAAATTAAGACTGTATGTGTATATAATTAGAATTATCATATTTGTCACACAAATGCACACACACACAGGCCTATGTAATATAAATATATGTGATATATAAATTTGTAATAAAAACTCCTTTAATAATAATAATAATAATAGTATAATAACCTACGTAAATTGGCTTTACAGTTTAAATAAGTTGTTTACCGGTGACATAAATATTCTCATTAGTTTTATGTGAAATAACACAATGTTCATTATTGATGGAGTCTATAATTTTTCTTAGAAATCATATAAAAAAGGCCAAAAAAAAATGTTAATAACAACATAAAAATGAAATTAAATTGACAACGATTAAAATGAAATATTCATTCACATGCATGCATGACGTTACATACCTATCTACATACATACATACATGTAATATAGGTACACATATGAACATAACTAAATATATTTGACGTTGCTATAATTTTTCAGTCGAAAACCTTTTCGTATGCACCAATCAGAAAGTCATTTGATTTTCAAATCGTTTGCCCGACAAATAGACAACATTTTCAGGCCATATAATTGCAATTAATATTTGAAACTTTAACGTATGTGTTAAGATATTAAAAAAATGGAAACACCTGCAAAATATGTAACCAATGAGTTACGAAAAGAAAAAATAAAACTGGCGGTTAGCATACGCTATACATACGAGGTACGAATACGGATGCATATATATATGCATATATAGACAGATAGATATCTTTACAATACTTACAATGTCCAATACATGTACAATATATGTATATCCACACTTATACAGCTATTTATACATATGTAAGTAAAAGTTTTTTTTTTTATCAACTTTAGATTTTCTTATGAAATTGAAAATACATTGTCGTAGAACTTGGTAGTAACTGTAACTTAGTAAATAGCAGAACCGCAGTAAAGTTTTTTTTTAATGAGGCAAAAATCATATATGAAAACATATCAATCTTTAACATTTAGAAACTTTGTAATTTATGTATATTAGACAGAGATGATAGGCTTTGTAAAATCGTAAGGTTTGCTTATTAATTTTAAGCAGCATGAGATTTTTTAGTTGATTTTAACCTTCTGCCAGTTGAAATTAATATAACTAAAAAAGCAAGAGAGAAAAAAATTACATACACTTTAGTGTAATTCTCTTAAATGTCCATCATAATTATTGCTCTTCTATATGACTTTAGTTAACATTGAAGATATCACATTTTGGTTCAACATATGCTAAGATTTTATTAAAATTGTTGAGTTTTTGTTCGAGATTTCCTCAATTTTTTAATCGATTTTAATAAATTTGAAGATAAATTACGACCATTTCTATATACATCACTGAAAGATCAAAACAAATTTACAGTGGCTAAGCGTTCTAAGCATCTAAGATTGAGATCGCTTAACATCGTGTACTGGGATTTAGTTAGATTATATTGACTATTAATTGATAAATTTTCTCTTGAATATGTAAGCAGCAGCAACAGTAGCAAAATTAAATAACTTTCCTAAAAACTGTCAAATCAAAACCGAGAAGTAAAGCAAGAAAGGGATCAATTCTAATATGCGATTATATTGTCTTTACCAAATGATTTTTGCTCCCATTTCCCGCAAGTTTCATTTCTAATATCTAGAATTAAGCATCGCAGGTCTAATGAAACATTTACATACTAACCAACGTAAAACTTTGGACCGAAATAATCATGTCTGTCCGTCCGTCCGTTCGCCATTCGGTAATAAATTTATATGCCTGTTCTTTTGTAAAAATAATTTATATTCTTTACCAGATAATAGTCTGGTACCTTTTACATATTAGCTTAAGAAACTCATCTACAACTTGAGTGTAGAGTACCAAAATAGGTAAAAAATTTATCTTACGGCAAATAAAAATAGCGTAAAAATCATCCAGATATACCAATTGACAATTAAGAAAATATTTTTCAATTTTCCATTATATTGTTTCGAGTATCAATGCATTGCTTTAAGGGGTACGATAATATTTTCAAAACTTTTTTTTTTATATAATACAATAATTATTTTACTGTAACTTTGAAGCATATACAGAAGAACAATAGATGTGAAAAGATGAGATAATTTAAAAGAAAATTGGAATTTGATTTTTTTTAACGGGCTTATAGGTAAAAAAATATAATTTAAGCAAATTCTACACGAAATCTTTTCTTGCAAAACAAGCTTAGATCAAAAAAAAAAAATATGTCATGCCAATCCCTATTCAGTCCTACATTTTTGAGAGAAGCGATTTGATTTTGAGAATGAAATGATTTTAAATACACATTTATATTTAAATAATCATTTAATTAAATAAAAGAACTTTATTGATGATGGTGTAAATGGCATCTGAAGGGCCTTTAAACAAAAATTGTGGCGCCATCATTGGTTTTGTGACAGGCGACACCGTCCTGTTGAAAGTAAACGTCGTCTGCATCTATAGCCAATAGCTTCAGACCAAAGAAATTCAATCAACATTGTTCTTGATTCATTGTAATAATCGGACTAGCAGCTTTTCGAAAAATTAGAATCTTTTCTTAAAATTCATTAAATTGTAGACCTTTGATAAATATTTTTTGTTCTTTTCCCCTATTTTATTCGTAGTGAGTTTATTGTTCCATTTAATTGTTAGCGAGTTTTAATGAAAACTCTAAATTATTTCCCAATTTCATTGTAACGTGTACTCTTCTGTAACTTTAACCACAAAAAGAATTTTAAAAAAATTGACGACACAGAAAAAGAAATAATTAAATCAGCAGCATATAGCTAAATTTTTCTAAATGGTTGATCGATTATTATTAATAATTTAATAATAATATGACTATTTTATTAATATTATTAATATTATATCGGATCTATGCAGTTGGTAAGTAACAGACAGAGTTGCTTAAAAGTCTACTTTTTTTTATCTTAGAGATCTAAAAACTTTTCTCTTAAAATGCTCAGTTCACACTACTGGCGAATATATTTTTTCAGATTTGTAACATAATTGAAATTTTTTTTTTTTTTGAAAATACAAATTCAAAAAATGTGAAAAGACTTTGCCCTTTTTTCCTTTCATATTCTGAATATAATCCAAGCTTCTTAAATGTCAAGAATTTCGGAGAGTAACTTTTCTAACGGGACGAATTTTACATTTCCATTTGTGTACAACATTTTTTATGTTTCATAACAACTGCTAGTTACGTAGGAAACAAATATATATTCTGGGATCTGTGCGAATAATGAAATCGATTTCTGTCTGTCCGTCTGTTTTTCAATGTCTTTTAGGTTGTCGCTTTAAATTTCATATCAGTTTTGAAGTGTCAACGTATAACTGTCATTTGGGTCATATATTTGGCAAATAACAATTTTGGAGATTTTCAGGTACATTCGCTGTACGTTTGCTGCTTGAATGACGGACATGTGTGAATAAAATCATGATTTTTTTTTTAGATAAAATTATTCTTCAGTAAAATCATCGTATCTGAGTCTCCGTAAATCCAAGAGAGAGAGACGAGCTACCTTTTTAACCATGACGTAGGACAGTTTAGTACAACTTTTGAGCCCAGATGGGACCACATTGGCCATAATTTTTTTAGACTGCTGCTGGTTCGCTTGTTACCGTTCAATTCATAATTTTCTATCAGTATTTGCATTGATATTATGAGTTCAAAAGAGTGGAAAAGCTTTATCGTTTGTTTGACTTGTTGCGTATTAAATTGCTCCGCTCCTGCTTATTTGACATAGAAAACTGACCAGTTTCTGCTAGAGGTGTACAGAAAAAAATAAAAACCGCACAAAATATTACTTGCACTCAAAAGTTTCAATTAGTTTTCTAAAGCTAAAGATAAATCATAAAAAAAAAGATAAAAATATTACAAGCATACGTACATGCATCTGGTAGTTGCAAGTTTTTCGGCTTAGAATTTTAAAAATACTACCTTGACAAGGCCGTTATATATGCATACATATTTATATAAATATAAATACATTATATTAAATATATATATATATATATATATATATATATATGTATACATTATATTAAATATATATATATATATATATATATATATATATGTGTATATTGTTAATTATTAAAACCCAAAAAAGAAAAACCAAAAAATAGCGAAAATAACAGCATAACCGATCGTTATCAGTCAAAGCAAGTGTTGATTTTCATTGTTCTCCAGTTGCTCTGTTGTTCAAAGTAAAAATCTGAAATTTTTTTTATGTTTTCTCATTGAAAACATCATAGAAAAAAAAGCGAAAATAAATAATTATAGCAATTTAAAATTTAAACACTTTTGATGTTATGAACACTTGCAACAACAAACGGAAGCGGAAAATCATAAATATTATATTTCTAACAACAGACAGTGTAATTTAACAGAATTTTTAAAAACATATTTTTTTTTCCTTTTTTGCAACTGATACATTAAATATTTGTGTTTATGCTTAGATAACAACGTTTGTTTTCTATCATATAATACAGATAAGTGAGTCGATCACTTCCATTGAAACAAACTGGGCGACAGTGATTGAGGAACAACGACTATAAATGACCACAACATGGCACAATTTTTTACGAAAGACTTAACATAAGTCTTTCCACTCAGTTAATAATGGCTAAATTAAGACGTTGTTCGAATTATACAAAACTATAAATATCATAAAGATCTCAAAAGAAATTAAGAAATAATTAAAATAACTATCTGAATTTATTATAAATACAGAAAAATGAAATAAAGTAAAGATTTCATTTAGGCCGATCACAAATTTAGTCGCATCGAATAATACCTACAGGTGATTTTGCAGTCGGCTTTCAAAAGTACAATGTCTCCACTTTTGATAAAATGGCGAGTTTAGCTTTAGTTGTAAAAAGACATAAGTATAAATGATACATGAACCGAGCGCACGAGAGAAGAAATTAAAAAAGATAAACAAAAACTATCACCAAAAATAGAACTTAAGATGAGTCAATGTATTAATTTTCTGTGCGTTTTGTATTTTCTTCCGATAACAATTATTCTAAGTACATTAAAAAGAAAATTGAAGAAATGAAAGAAATTAGGAAAACTAGGTTACCTCAATACCAAAAATATCCAATTAACACGGTAAGCAGCTATTACCCGAAAGAGAAGGTTAGCATATAACGGACGGATGGACTATGAATAAGAATAATAAAGTGATTGTTTTATGTAATTCTCTTTAAATTATTTATACTATATAAATTTATTATACGAAAATCTTTATTAGAAATCTGTACACACCTAAATATAACTATTCTTCTTGTATAATCTGCAAAGAAATCGTGTGGGTTTGGTTTTTCTAATCTTGCTTTTATAAATAAAACTTAGCATTTCCGTATTTTTATAAATGTCGTATAATGAGTGATACGTGCTAGAATTTTTTTTTTTTTTTTTTTTTTTTTTTGTCACAATGTAATTGCAATATACGGTTACGTTCGGTTACAAGCACTAGTAGCTAATACAATGTGGTCGTGGTGAATGATATTTGATTGATAGCCAGAAAAAAGAAACGCATGTAAGCGGTGAAAGAAAGAAAAATAAAATTTAGAAAACATAAATGACTTGAAAAAGAAAAGTTTTCTATAATTTATGTCTGCTTTAAATATAAAGTGAAAAAAAAGGAAAAAAAAAATAAAAAAACAACACAAAAGAGCTACACGAATATGCGTCACACATTAAAACTAATACTTAATAGCCATCACTAAGAGTCCATTGTTTTATATAGGTAATCTAAAAAGTATTAAGCTTCAAAAAGATCATAGTTTATAAAATTATTTTTTCTTTTACTTTTACTTATGTATGCTGACATTTACGGCTAAATAAAGCTGTTTCTATTGTCAAATTTTAACGTTTTCTAGATTAGCAATAGGAATTATAATTTATTATATGTTTTAGGGTACAAATGCTTGAATAACCTACGTCATGAGTTACTCGGTGATACAAAGAAATTATTGTGTTAATTATAAGCTATAGGGAATCGAGTAGACATGATGTCTGTTTGAATTTAAGGAATGAAGGAAGACGCTTGATACGATATTGAATAATCGGCAAGTAAAGATATGTTTGAAGCCCGACACACCGTGGGCACTTCCAAAAAAAGTTTGCAAGGCGGTATACCATTTACTTCATGCCAATCAAAAGCTAATAAAAAATGAATTTTTTTAAGAAAACTCAAGTGCTTTTATATGCGAATTATTAATTGAAAAGAAGCTTTGGCTTACCATTCTACGTCCAAAGACAAACCGTCCCTAAAAGCTGCCAAACTCTCTTAAAATAGATGTATTCGATTTCAGCAGCTGAAGAATGCTTCCAAACTTATAATGCGAGTAAATCTTTTCGTTGCAGTAACTTGCCTTGTTACAAAAAGCAGGATATTAAGGGATTGAATGTGCGAAATTTTCGAAAAAAGCAACAAGTTTCTATATTTACTGCTTACTATCGCATTTTCATTTCAGTTCTAATAATTTTTTGCGTTTAATGAAGAAGTGATCAAATGCGTATTATGATGCGAAAGAGGTGTTCGCCGTTATGAAGAGGAAGAAGAGGAAGAGATCGCAACAGTACAGTTTTACGTGAAATGACTATTTTAGATCGAATTTTACGAAAATTTACTAAAAATTCAAGCTTGTTGCCTTATAAAAGCTTATTTTCCGATAGAAACGTTTATGTGGAAAGACTTTCAAAATTATATTTAACGTTTATTTAGTATATCAAAGTACTATTTTACACTGGCTTTTCTTGAGATATATATTATAAAAGCAAAATTTGTTCACATTAGAATTAAGACACTATAAGAGAAACGATCGAAAAATGGTCCGAACATGTCAATATATCGTATTTCACTAAAATGCCCCGAAACCTACGAACTGTACCTGTTGGTTAAACACAAAAATACATGAATAGGCTTCAGAAGGGTTGACAAGCCAAACGCCTTTTAAGAAACAAATTACGAATCGCTTGATATAATAAAAAGTAGGTCTGTCTTAAGAATTGTTCTATGCGTTGCGTATAGACCCACACAAACCAAAATATTAATTTATAAAACGTTCGGTACAGGGCATCTAAAACGCTAGTAAGCACCCAGATAACAAGAAAAACATTTCTTTACAAAAATATTTCGACAGTAGGAATACTGACGGATTTAATAAAAGAATATTCGCAATTAAATAAAAATGCCGTTCTCTATCTGCTAAATATTTGAAGAAGCTTGCCGTTTACTCACCCAAGTTTTGCTGCCACTAAAGAAGTACGAGAAAGTACTTTTTTTTTTTTGTTTTTTTTTGGAATTTTTGATCAATATAAACTATAGATGTTTTCAACTCATCTGACAAATGCTCGGTGGGGTAATTTATTACTCACAGTTGTAGATTTCTTTCGGTTCTCAAAGGTGTACATTATGTCGTAACAAAGAAAAGTAATTGCAAATTTTGAAATAATTAATTGTCATTTTTATATATTTGTGTCTATAAAAACGTCTCATAAAATTAATTAGAAACAAATTTACTTCTATTTGAGACGTTTGATCTGTAAGAGAACGCATAACTTGTTTAGAATTTATATGAAGCTCTTGAAAAAATAAAAAATAAAAAAACAAAAGAAAAGTTCAAGAACCTTAAATTGTAGACATGAATCATTGAATCACACGTTCAACTTCACTACGTACATATTGCAGAAACGGAAAAAGACTTTAAAATAAAAAGTAGAAGAGAAAAAAAATTTATGGATCAGTGGCAATTACACTCTACCTATCCACCTACCTATATAGTACTACCATGACATTTACAACTACTACCGTTAGTTACATTTGTTTAGATTTTCTTTTATAATTTATTCACGGCATTAAAAAAAAAAGAAAAAAAACCCACACATGTATATGTACACATATATGTATACATAATTGTATAGATTTGGTTAAATATAAAAACCTTAAGTCTTTTGTCATTATAGTTATATTGTTGTCAGGCAGTCAACAATATTTCCGCCCTAATATTATGGTGTTTTTGTTTTGTTTTTTTTTGTTTTTGTAGTCTAACGTTCTATCCGTACACGGGAAGTTTAAACCCAGCACTTTGTACACATGTAATGTTATGTTTTATTAGTTAATTTTACGCTTGAAGTAATAGTACTTCACTATAAATGGAAAGAGGAAAGGGAGCACAAAATTGTGTATCTTTATCAATACATTTATATCAGATTGAATTGAAATAACTATCATTATAACGCATGTACATTAGGCGATTGTTATTTTAATAGTAAGTTTAGTTTCTATGGCAATGTTTTCGTTTCTTTCTTTCTTTTTTTTTTTTTTTTGTAGCGAAAAATATTTGTCAGCTATCAATTCTAATTTATTTTATGTAACAACTCGTATTTGCACCATTAGTAGGGGCACGAAAATCATATTTAGTTCATTACAATGAGTTAACTCCTTAAAACTTATCTGGAATTGATTCCTTTAATATTTCGAAATCCTTTCAGTAATCTTCTACTTTTTACTCGGGCACGTCCACTGTAAATGGTGTTCTAAAGAAAATTACACGAAGTGTTAAAGAACGGACAGAGTTCCCGAGTTTCATGTGGAGATCGACACTGAACATGCTTAGCTCCGTAATGTCCAACTAGGAAGCGTAAAGAGTGAGATAAACTCCATAATTTAGAGGTTTCCATTATTAATGATGTTCAAGAACAAGGATAAGATACCTAGTACCTTAATATTTATGTCCGGTCGATTTTGTGATAGTTACGTATACCACGGAACCCCTTAAAGAGTACTTATTAGTTGTTCCTTCGAATGCCATCTACTACTACTATGAAGAAATCTCCATACATTCCGGACACGCGCGATATTTTACGATATTTTTATTAAACGAAAAGTAAACACCTTAGACATTGCTACTTGCGTTTGGATCTCTGATTCTTCTTGTATCAGAGATCATGAGGATTAGTGCCATTCTCCATAAATCTTCAAAGTATAGAAACCTATATTTTTTAGCTTTATAATAGTATAACTCTTAATAGTGAAGCTTCTAATAATTACGTTTCGAATTAACGTATCCATCTAGTTATGTGACCCTAATCCCAAGGGGCTCTTAAGCGAAAGATGGACAACGTTGTTCGGAGAGGATTGTGAGTACCTAGAAGTTATTACCCAAAGTCCACATCATCAGGATCTGACAACCACCACGATACTCCCCAAAAGGCCGTAGCCGGCAATCAAGTAACAAGACATTCTCTAAGTTTGTTGAAATACCAATGTAAACCAGAGTAATCTGATCCCCTTGCATTGGTTTTGATCTTTGGATTGTCTATATATTCCGGACGACTAAATCCACTACCAAAACTGAACGATTATGATGCACTTGGAACGGCATCGACACGGTGTGTTCTGTAAGTCGTGCTTTCAGTTCAGCTACTACATCAAGTAAGCATACATAACTACTGAAATGGTAGAGTGTTATTATGATATAAATAGTAGACGAGCTTTCGAGAAGTCCTCGATTCAATAAGTACTCCCCCGAAGCTTTCTCTTACAGTCGCCGGATGTCGATAGTCTTTTCAGCTGTTAAGTCATGTTCTTAACGTCGATAGCTGGGACTACGTAGAGGTAAGAGTTTCGACACATTTGCTTTCACCACCACCATTAACAGAAATTCTTCCGGCAGGACACGTCCCATAGCGTGTCTCCATCTGGCACTCGGGCACTAATCATCCCCGGAAAGTTGACTGTGTGTTTTCCCACTCTGTGTGCCCGGGCACCACCTCACGACAGGGACCCACGTTAAACTACCAGAGGCATTCCGTACTTACCATTATTGTGAGAAGTAAACTCCGGCTATGCGCAGGCAAATTAAAAAAAAGTCATTACTTCTCATACTACCAAATATTAATTTCCTATGAAATCAGTTGAGAAATAATTATACATTTATACATATGTTTCAAATGAGTTAGTCGAAATAAATGTAAATAAAATTTCAATTATATGTACAAAAATTCTTTTTAAAACAGTTGTGTTTACGTACGCAGTTAATTTATTTGTTTATTAAACTTAAAGATGTTTAACTTGTATTAACGATAATAACAGCAGCAAGCAACGCCAGAGCTAAAAAAGAACAGAAATTTAATGCCCTTGTAACCGATTTTTTAATAAATTTCAATGTCAATGCCATTGCTTCGATTATAAAAAAATAAATATATCATTTCAGATATTTAAAAAAAAAACACTGCGAGAAAGCGTGATAGCATCACACAATGTTTCGTAATTTCTTTCCAAGTAATACGCAATTATAATCAAGTTAAAATAAATTGCATTTCTTTAGAAACAATTCCTTAAAGCTGATCTTTGCAATTTTAAAGTTAAGTGCTCGGTTTTTTAATGAAATTTCTACATAGAGGTGATGAGAAATTAGTCCGAACTAAACATTATTTCCTGATGATGAAAAATTTTGAGCTTCTTCTTTTCACGTTACGAAAAACGCCAAGCATCGAGCAAAAACGCGTCGTATATTCTACTTTTGTTTTGCTTTAAGAACAGAAGCAAACAAAGGCCAAGGTAGAAAAGCAATGATTTTTAAACAAATCATTGAAGTTATCGCTCAGCAGTAGGAACAGATATGGATGACTAGTCCCATTCAGATCTTGGCAATTCATGCAGAAAGAAATATACATTAGAAACGTATATAGTATTGTACGCTATAGTTATAGCTTCTCATTCTAAAGTCTCCCTTGTATAACGCTAAAGAGATGCGTCATACAGATGAAAAATTCCCTATACCGATCAAAAACTTCCCATACAGATGAAAAATTCTTCTGGAAAGCTTTTCCATTTGAATGGGAAAATTCTTTATACAGATGAAAAATTTCCCATCTGTATGGGAAAATTCTCTAAATAGATGAAAAATTTCCCATCTGTAAGGGAAAATTCTGCATACAGAGGAAAACTTTCTATACAGATGGAAATATCCCATATAGATGAGTTTCCCAAATAGATCAAAAATTTCCCATATAAATGAAAAACTTTTTATACCGGTCAAAAACTTCCAATACACATGAAAAATGCCCATACAGATGAAAAACTTCCCATCTTTATGGGAAAATTCTCCATACAGATGAAAAATTTCCCAAACAGATGCAAAATTTCCTATACCGATTAAAAACTTTCCATCTGTGTAGGAAAATTCTGTATGAAAAACTTCCCTATAGATAAACGAAAAATAAAGGAAAGGTTTACGATCATAGTAAAGATGTTTTAAATTAAGATAGAAAAGAGGTTTAAAAATCACCATTAATAGTGGAAAGGAAAAATATTAGAAAAGAATACAGGGAATGAAGTATTTGCAAATCATCGGGTTTGGTTTGAAATTCTATGTTTTGAGCGACTATTAAGAACTTATTTATATTAAGGTAAACTTTAGACAGATTTTACATTTCTTCTCCTTAATTTAAAAGAAAAAGTTCTCTTAGTTCCTATCATTGGGTTTTATTTATCAAAGGAAAATAAATTGATATCAGGAGATTATTGCATTCTATATGTAAATATATGTTTATCACCAAAGATGTATGGAATGTTTTCAAAACAATTAAGCAAATATTAAATATTTAAAAACACCATTAACACGTAAACAATTATAGTATTATGTACAGTCAAAGGCAAACATTGGACGCATGTTTTCATGTCTAAGCGCCTTCTGAAACAAAGCAAAAAAGAAAGAACAAAAAAAAAAAAAAAGAGTAAATATTTTGATACATATCATGAATGCCTGTTGTGTATGATAGCTTATTAAAATGCGATCAGTAGATATAATTTAAATATTTACACAAGACAAGACAAGGCAAAGCAAGGCATAGATGGTCAAGTATCAAGACAAGATGAGATGAGAATATAAAGAGTGTCCATCTATTCACACATGCAGATAAACTATTAACTGACACTTAATCAAAACACAAAGTGCGCGTGTGTTTCAGTTAAAAGTACATTTTTAGCTTTGCATGCATGCACTACATGCCGGCATGCATGGCATACATTTCTAATGCATTTTTGATTAGTGTATCCGAATCATATTAGCTTGACACATGCCCATCTCTTGGTGTTCTTTCTCTTCACATCCTTACCGTTTGCTCTATCTTTTAAACCCGTACGCCTTATACAACGGGACAGGTTTACCTTAATCCGATATAAGTATTTCAATTTGTCTCAAGTAAAATATAAATAATAAAAAAAAAAAAAAAAAGGCAAAAAAAAAAAAAAAAAAAAAAGAACACATGACTGATTGATGTTGATTGTTTCACTTCACTTGATGACTGTCAGTACTGTCGGTTAGGTAATACATAAATATATACTTACGAAGAAAATCACACGCTGCAGGTGATAAACGTTTACAAATCCCTTCAATATGCCGACCATCAGTTTTTACATTTACACACATAAACACACACACATCCACACGCACTCAATCACAAATACATATGCATGTATGTATATGCACATACGTTGTTTTGTTTTTGTTTTCTTTTGTAATCAAATGTCAGCCTTTATTGTTAAGAACTATGTTGAGAAAAAGGTGTTAGAGCGGGAGACTTTTACAAGACGCAAACACTGCTGTTCTTTTGTTGTTGTTATTATTATTGTGAACAATAGCCACAGATATGACAACAAATGCTGTCATAGGTTGCAGACATTTTATGGCTTAAACGAAATGATGTAACCATCATATATACATGTATTCACTCACGTAAGCCTTTGCTTATATTCTTCATAGATTCTCGCCCATGGTAGGGAAATAGAAATTTAATTGTTCTAATCGTTGATGAGTTAAAGTGTAGAAAAAAGGTGGCGTCTATGAAATCATTTGTTTGTCAGGTAGCACGTTAACTATACATATAGGATAGGAAAGCGACACAAAAAAATTGGAAAAAAAAAACAAGACACTGGAAAAAAATCAGAAATTTTCAATTCTCTATCATTCACGACAACTTCACGTAATTAGATTAATAATACATACATATATATATATATATATATATACATATGTACATATATACATATTTAGGTATATAGATTTATTTATTGTAGAAGCTTAACTTTCATATATTTGTTCATTTCGTGGGTAGTTTCTATGTTGTACTACGTTCCTTCTTTCATAACAAAAAAGGAGAAAGAGTCTAACATTCAGTTCCTAAAGATCCCACGCATTTTTTGTTTATTTGTTCTTACTTTTAACATGCTTAACATGACAATAATTTTAGTGTTTGCTTGGTTTTGTTTTTTTGATATTCAATTAAATTTTTATTTAAAATGTTTTTCTTGCTATTTCCTATTTATGTAAACCAATTTTAGATCTAAGATCTAAGAAATAATAAATAAGATGTTTATAGTCGTTTTGAAACGAGTTTCTTATACCCATTGCCTCCTGATCATACATAAGAACTTTAGTAATTATACAGGTGTCATTAAGACGATCGCGGGTCTTTTTGTACACACCTTATAAATGATTCCAACAAATATCGAATATGAATTCGAAAGTGTTGATGCATTGGTCTGTGATTGGGCGCATGTATGCGTATGTATGCATATCGCGCCTATTTTCCAACTTGGTCTAAGACAATCAATTAAAAATATATTTACCACGTGTTTCGGTTTTCTATTACAAATTTTTGTAGCTCAGAACAATATATGGAATGTCGTGACAAGATCAACTTAGAATCTTGAAATTCGATTAGGAAGGAATATATTTTAAGAGATTTCCGGTATGTGTTACAAACGCAAAGACAAATCTAAAGTACTCTCCTTCTTCAGTGATAGCTAAACAATAATTCGAGTTTACAAGAAGAGAAAACGTAGTTTACCGTGAACTCTGAAGTTGTCGTCTATTAAGAAGAAGCTTTTTCAAAGGCATTAAAATTTATTTCGTTTACATCGTTTTTGTAGCTTATGGTCACGAGAGGCCAGACTGACGGAAGAGAGAAAGCAGCGAATAAAGAAATGGTCGAGTACACAGACAGACGGATAGTCGCAGAGACGAATAGTTAAACAGAGAAATAGAAGAAGAATACCGATGGAGAAACAGACAGACGAGGGGATAGACGCACAAATGACAAACATGCGTACAATCAGATAGGCACTTAAAAATCCAACATATTTTGACATGAACGAGAAGAGGAATCGAGACGACAGAGCAGATAGACTAACTTTTTCTGATCAGTTTGGGTTAGCGTAAATCTAGAAAATGTAAATATTTCATACGGATGAAAAAAAAACAGTTTGGATGATCTGGTGATTAGTATAAGATTTGAAAACTTTTAAATTTTCAGTATTCTTATACTCATACCTTGGAAATTTTTCAAACTCATAAAGGTATTTAATCACTGAACACAGAATAGAATGGATTTAGCTATGGCTACCTATCTTCTGCATGCGAGTTGAACTCAGGCTTGTGATCTTAAAACTTTGTTAAAGTTTGCCTTGATTCCTTTCATCTTTACTCTCGTCAGATTAAATTCAAGGCCTGTAAGAACTGTATCCTTTAAGATTATATTGTGATAGCAATTTATCCATTGTATTGATACCAATAATCTTCGAGTGGTTTATGTTAACTACCCTAGTCTTTGAGTACATGCGATTACCTATGCTATGTTTGAAGATGTAAGGTTTTAGATATATATCACGTTGTTAAGAATTAACTTATAGCGGAACAAATTTATGAGAGTACATATATAGAATACGAATTACGTTTGTTGGGAAGTTACCTCCACAAAAATCTAATATATTTTATAGTTGAATAAATCTGTGTTTGATTTTAAAATTTTCTTCATTTATAGTGCTAAAAATTCAAAATCTTTTTTATTTAATTTACAAAAAAAAACCGATAATCGGAATAAAAATTTTTTTTCAAATAATGAAAAAATATTTGTGTAGATCGCGTTTCCGAGTCATGAATATATAATGTTTTGCTTTAATTGAAATCATGAAGATATTGCTTTCAAATACGCAGTTTATGTGAAATGGTATTGAAATTCCTGCTGAAATATTTAGATGATAACTAAGCAAAGACATTCGAGGTGTAATTTCTTAACTATTTCACACTAAATGAGTGTGAAAACAATCCTTTATAAAAAACTTTTTGCAAGTAAAAGGTATCTCAAAATGAAGTAATGTTTGAGTTCCCAATCAATAGATGATTACATTAACATAAATACGTAAGATACGTATGGTTTCAATAAGGAGGTTTAAGTAGATAAAACCACTGATAAAATCAATTAATAATTTCAGAACAAATTTAATGATTCTGTTTTCTGGCAGTGAGCTAAGATTTTTTTTCTACTGACATCGTCTTAAGGTAAAATTGACAATTAAAAAACACAAGAAACGTTATCGACACTACTTAGCAATGTTGCTAACATTCTTTTGGATATTTTTCTAAGAGCATTAGAAACCAACAGAAGGCCCGCCATTTCTTACGCTATAACATTTGTTTTGTTAATATTACCTCTGTATGATAACATACTAAAAATCTTATTAAATATCAAATATTATAGAAGTTATCTAAATGCTTTTAGCAGGAACAGATGTCCTTTCCACTCATGCATCGTATCAGGCTCGTTATTCTTCAGACGACTTAACAGAGAATTGTTGTTATTAAAAATAGAAACGATATTGTTAACTCATTTTGTGACACCCTTGAATCTACTCTAACACCTTCAACTTCACTCTCTATGCCAAAATGTAAACAATCTATACTAAGGCTTAAAACACTTGTTGCTTCTCATTATTTCCTTTCTTTTCATTTGCTTCTTATTATTCTCTCAGCACTTCAACACTTAAGAAAAAATCACTCAATAATTTTACTCAGTAAAAACTCATTTGAACTGGGATTTGTTTACATTTCTCATATGTGCTTAAAATAAACTCTTCAATTCTCTCTGATATTTAATGATGAAATAAACAAAATAGAGGAAGAGAGGAAGAAAACGAGAGAGCCAGTTGGGCAGATTTGGAAATTCGCTGGTAATAAATATAAAAAAAGTTGTATGTTTACGTGAAACATTTTGTTATTTCATACTTCGTGATTGTTAAACTTCGAATCAGTTGTGAAACGCCGGTCGTGAGACAAAGTTGCTCGTTTGCAAGTGAATAGGAAGGAAGAAAATTCATTTAAATTAAAATTCGTTAATATGATTAAAGTCTCTTTAACAAAGATATAATTTTTTGTTTTGTTATCAATGCCTGTAAAGTCTTAAGAACTATTCTTCATTTATATTATTCATATAATATACAAAATATATACATAGTGTGTTTTCTAGAAAACAAATTTATTAAGAAACGTGCTCTATAGATATTTCTTAATAAAGTCTGACGAATCATTTAATGCTTTTTAGCCAAAAGAAAACAAATTAAATTAAACGATCGATTTGTTAAAATTAATTCATAATAAAAATAATGTAAAAAAATTATACTTAAATTAACCAGAAAAACAATAAAAAGAGAGTGGTCCAGTTACTTTACTTGAACCTTAGGTAAGTGTATCATTTAAATTAGCAAATTAATTACCGATAATAATAATAATAATAATGATAGATAATAATAACAAACACAAGTTAAAACAGAAAGAAACAATTCATTATTTTAGGTTTTAATTAGTCTTTAAATCATAGTATAGAGTTCGTTCTTTTCATTTTTATTTGGTTCTATTATCCCTCGTAACACGTCAAAAACAAATGAATATTTTGTAAAAGTTGTTAGTATATCTTGTTCTGTGAATAGTTTTGGTGCATTAATATTTCAGTTATATCGTTAAATGCTTTAACGGAGGGAGTTAAGATTTTTGTAATATCCAAAGATATGCTTCAAAGATTTTATAAAATATCTTTTTATTATTACGCGATACATGGAAGCATATTAGTTTAAACAGCACGTTTATAACATGAAAATTAAACAGTTGGCGACCTCTGTAAAATATATAAATATTGTTAATTAGAATAAACTACGATCGTAGTCGATTTAGTTAAGTCTACCTGTTTTGCTGAAGTTAAAAGATATTAAAATATATAATATTAATAAAAAAAAAACATTACTAAAATTATCTTCATAGAGGTGAACATTTTTAATGTGCTTTTAAGAATATTTCATATTATTACACATATTCGATCTGAGATATTAAATGCTAAGTTAAAAGATCGTTGTGGTTCGAAATGCACTTTACATCTAAGCATATCCCGCTGTAGTCTTGACTAAGAAATTGTTTTGGGTGGAAACTAAAGTTCCGTAAAGCTGCAAAAAGTTTTCTTCACTTTTTCGAACTCTAAAGCAATTATTTACTTAATTTCTTTAAAGCGATGAATTTAATAATTTTTAGTTAAAATTCGTAAAAGGAATTGTTCTTAAGATAATCAAACTTTTTTAATAGATAAGAAGTATATACACAAGAATTTTGATTTTTCATTTTTTATAAAGAAGCCACTTTTTTCTTTTTAATTATGCACTTTCCATGTTACACTCCCGAATTCTCTTTTTTTGCAACCCACGCCGGTTTTCATAAAAACAGGACATTCTAACGCATCGAAACTCTTCTTTTAGCAACAATGCCATGAACTGTCGGATTTTAGGAGATTGTATCAACATTTCGTTGCCCATTTCAAGGCAAATACTTATTAGCACCGATTGCTCTATAAGGCGCAGATATTTTCGGTCATCATTAAATTTCAAATCAATACATTCATAGCTGTTTGCTCCTCTGTCCGTCCATCTATAAATTTTCTTAAACTTCTGTAGATTTTTACATAGAGCTTATTACAGTTGAACGAGGACGCGGAGTTGGGGTGCACGTCAAATTTCTGACAACTAAAACAAAAATTCTTCATCGTTCGATTTAGTGTAAATTCATCTCTTCGAGCAAATGCTAATGCTAAAGAAAGGGAATAACTTCAAAAAATTGACATCTTAATAAAAGTTCGAACGAGATAACTTCAGATAGTTTAGACTCAAAAATGGTTTCAATTTTCTTAATTCGTATAAACTTGGAGAGTCTTAATAAATCTTCATAATCAAAAACATCTAAGACACACAGATTTACGCTAGACACACACACACACATATATATATCCTGGTTTTTGATTACAAAAATCATGTTAAGTATAATAAGATTCGTCCTCAACTTGCCTTTTTGTCGTTATGAATTATTTTTATGTTTAGAACAATTTTCACGCTAATCAACTCGACTAACGTAAGAAAAAAAAATATTTAAAACGACGTCATTTATTCGCTTCTTCTAAGCCTATATGTATATATATATATATATATATATTTATATATGTGCGTGTATGGGTGTGTGGCGCATAGATAGCGTTTAGTTCTTTTTTTTTATGTTTGTGTTGTTGATGAAGTTTTTGAGAAATTTAATTACAAGTTTACTGCGCTTTATTATGCAGTTATATGCATATAATTTTACTGTTGTTGTCATTGTTGTTGTTATTATTTTTGTTGTTATTGTTATTGTTGTTGTTCTTGTTGTTGCTCTTACTGCAGTTAGTTATTCGTCATTTGTTGTTATGCTTGCTTTGCTTGGTTATTCAGCTCATTCAATCACTAGATACACTTGATGTTGCAGTTTGGTTATAATTCAAGTATTTTTATAGCCAGGCAGGATTTCTATTGAAAAAATAAAAACATAGTCTCTATAAAAATGTGTGTTAAATGTTGACCTAAATTTCTATTCTCTGGCGTTTAAATGTCTTTTAAGTAATGACTTGACATAATTTAAATGATATCACAAATGATGGTTCTCTCTAAAGACATACTCCAGATAAACTGCAAGATTGTCTAATTTTATTGTAGGTACTTAACGATGTGATTCCTGTAATCTACAATCCTTGCACAATTGTTGACTTATTGCTTTTTATTCGTACCGCTCTCTAAATATACACATATTCCAAACCACCGAATATATAAAAGAATACGTTAAAGTTAAGTACCGACAAGTAGATATTTTTCGAGGATGAGGTTTAACTAAGAAATCAAGTAAGTTACCAAGTTGAAGTAGTAGTTATGAAAGTTTTTTCTATCCAATTTAGAGAAAAACTCATAATCGTATAAAAAGTATGCTCCATGCCACGGAACGACTGTCGTAATAAAAAAAAAGTAATATATAATTTTTTAGTGATTTCTAACGGTTCGAGAATCGTGAATCGTTGCATGATAAAACTGCAAATGGTACTTGGTAATATGTTTACACATCGAGGCATACAAAAAATATGTTTGATACTAGAAATTACAATTTAAAAAAGTATCACTCTCGATGGAATTGAACGGTTTTAATGAAAAATAAAGATTTTCCCGAACAGGTGTGTTTACCTGTTCACCTGTATTTTTCTACATGAGCTCGCAACTAAACGCCTATAGAAAACCGAAAAATGGACGAAGTGAATGTCCAAGTCGTTGCTTAATAAACAAGAGAAGAAAAGATGTTCTAATAAATTTGGGATGAATATAACACCAGATGAGATATTTCTTAAAGGGGAGTTGTCTCTATGATTTGGACTTAAATATGTGGCTTAATTAAGGAAAATCTATGGAATTATAGATTGAATACAAGTAATAAACGACGACGCACAATATGCAGTAAGAAAATTCTCCACCATTTAGATGGTCGTACTAACACTATAGAGTTACATATGTGAGCTCACGTAAAGACCATTCCTCTATGATTTATTAGAAAATAAAAACTGTAAGATTTAGATGCACTACACACCATCAATAACTCGAAACTCAGCTTCTTAATGTCGCCTTCCTGATCAGCAGCAACCTGAAATCGAACATACCAAGAAGATCTTTAAACAAATTGTAACTACTACAGTGCATTGTACTATTGTAATATAGCTACGCATAAAATTGGCTTCAGGCGTAAACAGGAAGAAGAGAAAGAAACTTAATTCCGCTTAAGTCGAATTTTTTGATACCAACATTTCTAAGATATATGATTGAAGAATGGAAAAAAAATTACTTTCACTTGGTATATCGATCTTATATAATATCGCGTAATCTGTTACGAAATATATTTAACTTTTACGCGGGGTAAAACTCAAAAAATCAATCAGTTTTTCCAAAAGAATCGCACAATTGTGTTCTTTTAAGGACTCAGTTTTAGAGGTAAATTTATTAAATTTTTCCAGATTAAGAGCACATCATAACAGTTAAATATTCTCCCTTCCCGATAGCTTGCTTTTTCAATACAAATTTTAATACTTCAGACTTATATTTTCTTAACAATGAGCGAAGGAAACTGTAACGCCTTCAAACGGTTTATGATAATGAATGTTTACTTCCAAATTTTATAAACCTTTACTTTAGTTTACATTGAAATGCTTTATTTAAAAAACTTCATTGCATTGCCACTACAAATCAAAGAATTATTCCCCTACCAGATATTCTAATTCGTCGAATACAGTGAAAATCAAAAGTATTCGTTATTTCGAATATTTTAAAGACAATTGTAAACCTTTTGTTTTAGTTTAATTATACGTACATAACTGCCTATTAAAACTGTAAATTTGGGCTTTCTCTTTCATTAACTTCCATAATGAAGCGAACATCTCGCACCAACAAAAAAGAAAAAAAAACATTACCAAGTTCATGTTGATAGTATTTTTAATTGTTATAATTTTAATTGTCAACTAAAACATTCACTTTTTAATAGTTTTTTTTTTTTGCAATAATGAGTATTTAAAAGAAAACTCGATGTACAGAACTTTCACTTCTCACGTTTTTTTTTTGTTTTCATTTTTGTTAAATATTAAACATAAGTTAATTAATTTTGTAGTTTTGTAAATGGATTTTAATTGAAATTAAAATAAATTTAATAGCAACTAAAACTGGTTTTGTACAAGAAAAAAAAAATTGGTTTTAAAATACATTTTTAAAATTTAAAAGTTTCCGAAATGTATTCGTACACAAACGTAGTATGGGAATTACGCTATTTTGTTTTAATATATACTTTGGACTTTAATTGCTTTTATTATGTAATACACATCGAATTAAGAAGAAATTATTTTAACATACGTGAAGCTGTATTTACCTTGAGATTAATCTTCCATCTAACGTAAATATAGGGTTTTGTAATAAGTGATTTCGTTTTATTTGTAAATATAACACTGTTATTGCGATGACATTTAACGAATAAAAAAATGGAAGGTCTTGACAAGAACGACGCATTGAAAGAATAAAAAATTATTACAAAAATTTTAAACAAAATTAATCTGAGAGATAAATCTCCTTTTTATCAGTTTGGATACATACATTAGCTAAACTATTGCATCTGGATTACGACAATTAGAGAAAAGTAGTCGTACAAAAACTCTCGAATCATAGCCTGTAATGCTTTCATGCTCGTTTTAAGCTGGCGATATAATTGGAATATATATTTTTTTTGAAAATACTCTTGGTTCAACCGTTACGATATTGATTAAATTTTTGGGCATAAAATTGATGCTCTGGATACACTTGAACACATTTATTTTCAACAGCATGGTGCTACACAACCTGTAAAATACTTCTGTCATTATGTGAAAGATTTCAAAGAACGCCTGTTGTCGCAATATTAGAGAGTTTCTGGAAATTGTTTAGGTCAATAAGCCAATCAGGTCAATCCGTAATAATTGTGATCATTAAACAGTGAGGTTGTACTCGATGTTTTCTTTTCATTTGTAACTTTGAGAAATATGCCGCCCGTAAAACCCAATAAAATATATACATGGTCACAGTAAGATTTTGAAACGATTTGGTCATGTATACGTCCATATTCGATGATTATTTCCTATAATGAAAGCAAATTTCCTTCTTATATTTTTCTTGTAAAACGGAGACAGAGCCCTTTTATAAGCTTTGCTATTTACAACATAAGAAATGATTTACAGATTGTTACAAATATTTACTTTTACAGCTCTACAATATTCAAAATAAAAATGGATGTGACCAACTTATAAATATGACTGCAATATATAAAAAATTGTTTTTTTTTTTTACCAACTAAAGCAAAATTTAATTTAATCGTTAGCATAAATATATCTCAAAGCTAAGTTTAGTGTAAAAATTATCCTAAAGGGGCAACTAAAAATATACTTACTAATTATATTCATATAAGGCTGCTTGTTATATGAAAGACTTAGTGGACAAGAGCGGGGATAAAAGTCTGGCACAACTAATTATCAAACCAAGAAACATTCGACTTAAAACGAATCTTTATAGTTCTACAAAAAATTTGCTTCAAATTTCAGTTGAATGTCTCGTAAAGATTGTAAATTAAAATATATTGCTTTCTGGTTCAGTCAATTAACTTGGACTATAAAAAGTATATAAGTATTATACTCGGACGAGGCTAACTATTAAATACCTTACACCATCACACTTAAGACAATTCTTCATTTATTTTCGTGATAAAATACCAAAACTATATCTTGGTTCCATGTAAAGCCATATTTTTCACGGTAGTCCGTTTATAGAAGCGTGCTCAAAATATAAACTAACATGTCCCAAACTTAGTCAGTCTAATTTTCTCCTTAAAGGCCTAATTATTCTTCCTCTATTTGCTATATAAAGTATTAAATATTAAACGTTTTTTCCGTATAAAAGCTTACTTTTCTCATGAGAATCTTTCTGTGGGATGTCAAATTACTATTATATTTCAATTTTCATGATGAAATATTAAAATTTAGACGTTTCTTATTTATTATCTTTATTCATATTCATTATATATCTTTATTCATAAAAATGGAAGCGATTATATGGCAGGGAGTTCAACAATTTGACCGTTGCGATCGAAATTTTTCCCATTAATTTAATATGTGGAATATTACTCGAGGGATTTTTATCGTGAAATTTTTTTAATTGGTTTAAAAAAAAAAAACTTTATAGGGAAATTGTCGTAAATCTGAACCGATCCAATTCATTTTTAATAAGATTTCTCCTGGAATCAAAAAACGTCCGTCAGTGTATTACATTTTATCATAATAAGTAAAAATTACAATCAATCGATATAAGAAAAGTTAAATCGTTAAATGTCTACCTGCGTATTACGTACATGGTGTGTGCGTGTAGGGTATAAGAATAGTAACATAATTGGTGTACTCTTTTATACTTCGGTGATAGGCAAGTGCCCATTTGTAACAATTATTCGCCATATAATTATTAATTATTGTGCAGAGAGTTATGCTTTTTCTTTTTATTGAAATCTTTTTTATTTTGTTTGTGTTCCAATTCTGCTCATTTAATGTACTTTTTCTAGAATATGGTTGGTTGGATTTGTGCTTTTATAAAATTTCCAAAGCAAAAGTAATCTACTCAATGAAATTTCTTTTTTTTCTTCTTCTTCTTCTTTAAAAATATTTGTGTGTAAGAAAAATTTTTATAATAAAAACATTTTTATATACTACCTTAAGTCTTTACGCAAAGGCTGCATACAAAGTTAGCCGAATTTGATCGCGCCATAAATTTTTCATAGAATTTAAACATCAATATCATAAAACTAATATTTTTTTCGCCATGAATTATAATACAGTAAAAAGCTATATTAATCTGAAGATGAATTTTTACTCTTTAATAGTTACGTTTAAATGATTCTGCATAATTTCAAAATTGCTAAATAACATACGTCTGCACAGTATACTTTCTTTGCTGCATCTGTATTCGCATCGAATGTTGTGGCCTTATATAAGAAATGGACTTAATTGTGGGAACTCGCTTTTTATTACAAAATTTCATTAAGATTAAGAAAAAATTTCTGTAAAAAAATCTTTGTTTTTCATATAAGTTTCGTTGAAGACTTGGAAAAAAAGAAAATAGAGTCATGGACATATTTAAATTAAAACGAATTCTCTCTCATCATATTGATTTAGTTAGTATATGTTCATTAAACATGTAATTTTGGGTGCTACAAACTACTTTTGAATTTTTATTTTAGCTGTTATCTAAGGATATCTAAGGAGTATCACTTCTCTATTTTTTCCTTTTTTTTTTTGTTTTCCTGATAATATGAAGACCGAATCTATAACATGTAAAAGTGTAAGTTAAAGATTTAGGTGCGCTCGTCCGTCCGTCACAATTACCGAAATATGGTCCATATACTTTTCCGACAATGTAACATTTTTCGAATTTTTATATTATCAAAGTACAACGTTTAGTTAAATTTAGTTAAAATATTGCACAATTTAACTGATAAGCTACTAATTTGCAAAGTATATTGTAATTTTATATATATTTGCTTGAAGCGTTGAATAGTCAAGCTTCACTTTTTATTGTCTGTTTTGTATTCATATTCTTACTTATATTTATTAATAGATAAACACACTAAATAAACAACTAGCAATTCATGGTCAAAATATTTTAAAATGACTTATATATGATTGTCGAACAACATGTGAACATTTAATTACATATAAATAAATATTTATTCATAAATGTTTTCTTTATGCTGGTAAAAAGATCTAACCTTGTCTGCGGTGAGTAATTTATTGTTTGAAGACCATTTTGTTGACTTGATCTTGAAATTGAATATAATGATACTAGTAAAGCGAAACGCAAAAAGTTCTTAAGCAAATAAATGATTTTTATTTTTTGTGAATTTTTTTGCGAATTAAAAATTATATCTGAT
>KK351021.1:516372-565363 GCA_000671755.1 Glossina brevipalpis | reverse complement strand
CTCTCTCTCTCTCTCTGACTCTCTGTTCCTATCGTACCGCGTAGAAAAAAACCCCCGATAAGAATTTTTAAATAAACATTTCAGATTCTTTTTTGCAAATAAAGATTATAAAAAAAAGAACTGCTTTTTTGTACTTATTTTGATAAGATTTAACAAAATATTTTCTTCAGATAATTTTTTATCTAATTTCTAGGTTAAAATAATGCTTTCAGTGTTTCTAAGCTACACGAGGTGATATAAATGCCATGAAATTTTAAATAAAGTTATAAAAGCTGAGCACATTTCATGTGCACATAATCTTAGTTTCTGTTTATTTTCCCAGATCATTATTTCAAGAAAATTGCTTTTCATTGCATTTTTTGTTTTCCCGTGTAATCGGAGCATTTCTATTATAGTTCGTATATTATTAAAATGCACATATATTAAAAATTCAAAGTTGTAACGCTGCTCTCTGTCTTTTCTATCATAAGATAAGAATATTAAATAGCATTTTCTATTATATCAGCTCCCTTTAGTTTATGTTATTCAATCAAATAACTAAGAAAACTTCATTCTTCTTTAGATGAATCTTTAATATTCATCAGTCAAAGAGAAAACGTAAATGTTGTTTATTTAGAGAATTTCACAGCAAATCGATATCATTTTTAAATATAAAGGTCATAAGCTTTAAATCAATACATGTCAAAGTTTTTTTTTTCGTATTAAGAAATATTTTGGAAATATATGCGCACTTAGCAGAATGGCATAAGACTTAACTATATTTGGTATGGTCGGTAAGGCGAGGCAATAACAATTCATCGTCACATAACCAAAAATTAAAAGATAAGTAATAAAACCAAAGTTAATACACTATTGCAAAATGAATGCTTGAAGAGATTCAAAAACTTTGCGGGTTAGAGAGATTGAACTCGATTCGAGAAATGCTACTATGTTCAAATCTACCGAGTCAAAACAATCGTTTCATTAAACTCCAATGAGTGTAAATTTTAAATCACAATTTCATATGAAGTATTTTCAGATTCACTAAACTATTCATTCTGTTTAGTCATATGAAGTCGATTATCAAATGATATTTATAAAATATATCAGACATGAGGTTACGGTTACATTGCGACGCGGAGAATTTCAATAGCATGTAGATGATTGCACGAACCACAACTGTCTAGATGTGCTTAGATTGCCTTTAAATCTTGCACTGTGCAGTCCGCATTACTATGTGTTTCAAAAAAAAAAAAAAAAAAAGATAACGAAGTCAATACGACTATGTCTTCCGCTGGTAAAATGAACAAGTAAAAAAATTATATTCGACTGTGCCGCATCTTTTATATATCCACCACCTTTATCTTAAAGAAAGGGGAAAAAAACTAATTTTTAATAAATGGGCATGGCAGATTTTTTCTATTTTTATGAAATCCTTTGTAGCACTTTTGAGCACTGAGCGAAACATCCAGAAAACAGCCGTGGTTTCTGTTTTTGATACTGTAGCTTATTTTATATTATAGGCATGTGATCGATTTGGCCCGTCTTCAATAGCAAAGTATGTGAGGGAACTTCCAATGTTTCTCCCAATTTTGTAGCCGAAATCTTCATTTTTGCAGCCAGGCACACAAACATTACGCAGATAAGCAGACATGCAGATTTACGAACGGACGGATATACGCACGGCCGGATAGGTGTAGGTGGATTCCGAATTTGATACTGTTCAAGAATATATATATATAATATTCTGTAGTTTTTGAGTTTTTTCTTAATGTTATACAAGTTTTCGAAAAAATTTTATAATTCAATAGCGATATAGTTGTACTCTTCATGGTCTTTCTGAAATTTTAATGAGCGCTCCTTTTAATTGAAGAAATGAACAAATGAAGTAAAATCGAAGATTTTTTATCATGCTTATCTTAGCTTATATACCTATCAAGCGTTTAGGTATTAGAATGAACAAACAAATTTAATATATCTTCCAGTTATGAATCGAATAAAATTCTAAACTTTTCTAGTTTAGCATAAGAACAGAAGTCTTATAGATAAGCATACAAATTTTCATTGGTATCTTTTCTTATCAAATATTAGATTGTTTAAATAGGAAGAATACAACAATTTTTAAGCCTTATGTTATAAAGAGTTTTTTTTTTTTAAGTTTAAATTTTTAAGGATGAAATTGAAATTCGTGGAACATTTTGAACTATTTTTTTGCATTCACACACAAAATCATTCATTTAATCGTCTTAAGTTGTCTTACTAGTTAGAAATTCTTCTTTAAATTCTTTGATTAAATAGTAAATATTTTTTTGGATAAATATTGGTAACAAACTATTTGTATCTAAATATATTTTACATTTATTGATAAGCAACAGTCACATATATATTACGGTTTCTTTCATCTCATCTTTTAAAGGAAACTAGATAAATATACGCTTTTCAAGGATTTTTCGTCAACCGAAATTCTAGGGCCGTGATGGTTACAAGTCATTTTTAAACCTCAGATATTTCCATTTGAGTTACTTGAAAAAGTTTTTGGTTTTTTTTTTTTACTGTTGTTGTTGTGTCTATCATTTATAAAAAAATCCAGCATGAAGTGTTTCTTCTCTTTATTTAGACAAAAATCTGACAATTGACATGCAACGTGACCGAAATTTGTTCCAACCATTTATGTAAATTATATGGCAGGAACGAAAAGAAGATAGAGAGAGAGAAAAAGAACGAGAAAAAAAGATAGATATATATAGGAAGACAGAGATAGAAACATAATGTGAATGATAGTCTTGCAGAAAATTGCTACTCTTCTTAACTCGGTTTTGATGTTGATTCGATAATTGCTACAATTGTTGTTCGGACATGTGACATTTTCCATAACATGGTTGCGTGCGACTATTTTAGAGAGAAAATTTATTCTACAGTTATATTCTAGGCTTTATTTAATTCAAGTTAGACTTTAAATGCTACTATTGTCCATTTATATATATATATGTATATATGTATATATACATACATACACTTGTATATAGTAAATGTATATATATATATATATATATATATGTGTGTGTGTGTGTATAGGCTTACGAAAAACTTCTTTTTGGTAAGAAGTTTTCCTTGAAATGTTCGTATACATGTCTACGTATGAATAAATGTTGGGTTATAGCTGTGCTTACTACTTGAATTGGTTTTGAATTATTTTGCTTTTTTTGTTGTTCTTTCTCTTTTGAATGACATACATACAAATGTGTATGCGAGCAAACGTATCGATAGACAGACATGGCTTTGACTTATTTTCTTATTTAATATGTTTTTATACCAATCATTGATGGCTGAGGGTAAATTTAATTTTTTATGTCACTTGCAACACTTGCAAAAAATCTTGTTAATCGCGCAAGACGTATGCGCTGTGCTTAGTTTATCTGCCTCGATGTTCAAGAAGTTTTATTGAAACTCTTAAGTAGTAAATATTCTTTCATATATTCTTTTCTTTAGCTCGTATTCAAAGGTATGCACAAATATATTTTACAAACAATCAAAAATTCGAAAGAAACCTCATCTCTACCAGATCAAAGCATTGTCTGCAATTAGAAAAAAAAACGCTTTGAGATCTCTCTATATATGTTTCCGAGATACTTTCGCCCTATAATGAATATAACTTTCTTAAGTGATTTTTCCTGTATCTTGTACCCACTAACTGAAATAAAAGTCTGTTAGGTTTGCATTAGTAGGCCTGTAGGATTACGTAATATGCTTCGTAAGCTTAACCAGATGTCATATATTGAGATTCTCAAAAAATGTGATACTCTCTATCCGTTTAATCGTTTCTCTGTTCGGTTGTTCTTAAAATACTCAAAAAATTGAATTTTGCTTCGCAGTCCCTTTGCGGAGTTATACAGGGACGAATGTTTCAATTAGAAAAAATTTTGCATAAATGGTACACCAAACGTATAATTTATTAATAAAATAGTTTTTTTTTATTTAAATAATCGATAACTTTTTCACTTCGTCAGAAAGTAGTGAATACAGTATTGGAATAAAGCATCGTACTTAAGAATATGCCATACGCTTGACTATACATATTCAATATTTTGACAAAATATATTGTTTTAATTACTTGAAAATACCGTACAATGCTGTAGCATCTGTGGTACTCCCTTTCAAAATTGTGATATATTGCTAAAAAAAAAAAAAAAAAAAAAAAAAAAAAAAAAAAAAAAAAAAAAAAAAAAAAAAAAAAAAAAAAATTTGATTTTTATAATAGGGTTCTCTGTTTCTTCATGTTGTTGAAATCATGGTATTTTCTCATCAATATTATTCACATTTTTAATGTCAAAAAAAATTTTAAATTACGTCAAGGTATCATCGAATTTATTACTCTATTTCGGGACAATGTACGATATTTTTGTTAATGAATAAGAAACAATCTCTAAACTTGAAACTTGGCGGACTGGTTAACTAAGACAATTAAAAATTTTAAGTCTTAATGGACTTAGTAATGTTATCATAAGAAATCAAGAAAACGGGGAAAAATTTAAAACATTTCTTTTGAATAACTTATTAACTAACTAACATTGATCTGAAAAATGTTATCAGTTTATACCAATCCTACAGAACAACACTACCTCTTGGCCTTAATGCCTAAGCTATAACTTCCATGATGACGCAAATGCGATTACAGAAGAAAGTTTTGTGATAACTGCACTTTGAATGCATATAAATGTAAATCTTTGTGCATATTTTCTCATGAGGCCATTTTGAATTCAAATTTTTGGACACAGCACAACATGAGGAGGTTATTTTTTTAAAAATATAATATATTTGCTGAATACTTGTTAAATAATAATGTGGTGTTTAATCAATTTTTCAGAACAGTGATCTTTCAGTGAGCGACGGATTGTATCTTTTAGTGGGATAATATTTGCAAGCAAAAGTTTCTCTTCTTATTGAATTTATTGATAGTGTCTTAACCAATAATGCTCTAGGACATAATCAGATATAGTCCTTCTAATTATACCTCGACCTATTCTCTAGTTTAAGCGAAGGAGCTTTTGCTTCTTTCAGAGAAAACATTATACCCATTTAAATAGTACGTACTAGGTTCATTGAGTGCGGTTTCGATTATATCATATTTGTTTTTTTTTTTTTTTTATGAATGGAGTTTATTAGGTAATAATAAGGCTACGAATTTAAGAGGGTCAGAAGCCCATGGTCTAATAAGCACTTTGTGATAGCATAGAGAGCGACACTTTGCCGAACGAATATTATACTAGTGGTGGCTTAGACATGCAGTTAATTGCTTGTAACTCATAGAATTGCAAAAATGTTAGTTGACCCCCAAGTCCATCTTGATAGCGGACTTAGACCTAAAACAAAGCCGCTTTATTTGCCACGAAAACTTAATAAGATGAGACGGGTATCCAAGCTTCGTTATCAAATGTATATAGTTTGTTACTTATTTTACCGTGTTTCTTTTTTTTCTTTTTTTTTTGTTTTAGCATGAGATGAAGTTAACTGACATTGTTTATGTTATGTGGGTAATCCATAGATAAAATGTTGGAAACAAGTCAGTTCTTGGCCAAAGACCATTTATGTTCAAGCTTTAAGAGCTAGAGTTGATTGGTAGCAATACGAACATAAAAGATCATATATGATTGGTCTCCATGCTTACTCACTCTTTGGCTTTAAAAAGTCGATTTTTATTATAAATATACTTTCTGCTGTTATTATAAGAAGCCGTTGTTTGTTCTACTAACTGCAACTGCTATTTGTAATTGAATACGAAAAAAAAAAAAAAAAAAAAATTAAAATAAAGAAAAACTAAATATTAAAATTTATTTAATTTTAAAGTTCATTGATCACTAAAACTGTAATTTTTTTTAACTGTTACATATACTTTTGTTATAAAACAGCGGGAACATAAAAAAAAAAGACAAAAACAAAACTCTTACTTTCATAAATAACGGCCAGAGTTCAGTGAACATGAACATGAAAATCATTTACTTTTTCTTTCTAACTAAAAAAAAAAAAAAAAAAAAAACGGAAAAACAAAAAGTTAAACGCCAACCCATACACTAAACCAGCGAACCGAACAACCAGCCAGTTAAACGATATACATAGACGCCAATCGTACTGATCGTGGTAGTAACCCAAACAAACAAACAAATGTGCAAGGAGATCAAGAAAAAATGATCTTAAATAATACAGAAAACAAAAAAGCAAACAACTAAACATATATATAGTATAACATAGCATAGCATAACACACAACATATATACACATAAATATATATACATATATATATAACATTTGTATATATATATATATATATATATGTATATATATATATATTATATACATAACAATTTTATACACAATAGAGCTTTAAGCAAATGAACTTTAAAGTTCAGTTGGTTAAATGAAAATGAAATCAACAAATGTGAACAATGAAATCAACTAAAATTGGAAGAAAAAAGCGAAGAAAAAAAAATAGAGAAAAAATTATGCTGAATATTCTGTTGTTGTATTGTCTTCCTGTTATTTGTTACAGCATATACAAAAGTTCGCTCACATATTTAGTTAGGCGGTAAAACAGACAAACCGTCAGTTAGTGAAAAATGAAGCGGCTTCGAATATACATGAAAACAAAAACAAAACTAAAAAATATATGAAATAAAAAAAAAAAAAATTAAATCCATAGAAATCCAAAGATGAGATAAGAAGTTATTGTATGCTACGACTGACTGTTGGATTCATATAAATTTTAATGTTGGCTTAAGGTGGTAGTTAGGTACTTAAACTACGGTGCTGCTGCCATTGGTTATGCTAGTACTTTATATCACAATTCCCTGCTAATATTAATAATAATAATAATAATAATAATAGAGTTTTCATAGTTAAAGCTATATTAAGCAGTTTTTGTTTGTTAGTCTTTTTCCTTTTTCTTAATTTTATTTTTTCGATTTTTCCTAAACAACGATAATAAAAAAAAACAAAAAAAAAAGATTCCTTTCACTTTATACAATGCACCATATACCAACAAACCTAGATACGTATCTTTTGGGAATTATATAAAATGTATAAACTTTCTTCAAATATGCTTAATATATGTCGTTAAGGTTTAATACTTCTTTAGCTTATAGCATAGACTTATTAAAAAGTCATCGCCTTTTTTATTGCAATTTTTTTTTTCTTCAAGTTGCATTGAGAAGAAGATTCGCTTTATTCAGCATCTGTGTATACGTTTGCTTTGCAGACATAATACTAAACTCTTGAGACTACGCAACCAGTTTGTTTTTAATTTTTTGTGTGTTGTTGTTTATTTGCTTTTATAATGCACATATACCTGTACATATACACATAATATATAAATAAATTATGTATATACATACATACATACATACATACATACAAATACATATATATATATATATATATATATATACAAATATATATATACATATATATAGAAAATGTAGGCCAAAAATACTTGAACTGAACTCGTCAACTCAGTGGCGATATATATAACGAGTAGCAATAGAATTAAAAGAAACAAAATGCTTAAAATAGCAGAAATTAGAGAAGTAAGACATGCCCGCTACTAAAAAAAAAAAAAAAGAACCAGAGCACTTAAATGACAATTTGTTCCATTAAACTTTTGAAAATGAAACTTTCCTACAATCTAGGTCGAATCTGAATACACTAAAAATTAATCACAAAATTTTCAGGTCGGTTAATATATTATTTAAGTATTAAGAAGCGTTAAAATTTAATTTGATTTTGGAACAACTTCAGGGGGCTCTTCGAAAAAATAAATCTCTATATCAATAGAAATAATTTTTAATAAATCATATTCCATAGCTGTTTTGGTATGCAATTGATGTATTTATTATAAAAAGTAAAAAAGAGAGTTAGTAAAAGAGAAACTTTTTATAAGAATCCATCATCGGTTATATTCTAAAGTGTTGCCTATAAATAATGTATAATTAAAATGTAACAGTTATAATGTTTACTAAAAGATCTTTAAGGGAAAAAAGGATCTACGAGATGTTACGAGATGTTGCTCATTCAAATTAATAAACCCTTTTGACAAACTTACTATAAACGCGCTATTATGAAGGACTGTTGCCTATCAAGGTATATATATATATATATATGTAGAAGAAGTCGGAAAATTATATTTGCCTTTGAGTGAATATATACGCGATAGATGACTTCTTTTAGTTGCTTGTGTCGGACGATCGTGATCCGATTTGCAATAAACGACAGAAACAAATCGAAAATCAATTCATTTCCAAGAGAATATTTAAAAATCACACGGTATTAAATGAAGCGAAAAAAGCGGGTATGGAGCGATATGAGTTGAAATTTTAAATGAAAAATTCTCGAAGAACTAATACAGGATGAGAAGCTGTATCAACCTGATGTAAAAACCAAGTATTGCTTGCCCATAATTAGTTCAGATAAATAGACGAATTACGTTAAAATAATATTTCTTATTAATAATTTAGACCAACGGAAGGAATTTATAATTATCATACTACGATACTTAACTAAATCTGATTACATCTTGATCGCAAATTTTATATGATGAGTAGTAGTCCATTAATTCGACGTTATTAATATTCAGAACAGTCATTTGTTTACACCGTCGTACGTAACGTAGCAGGAAATGATTAGACTCCGTGTAATTTTCTTACTCTCCATGATTTGTATATTTCTCTGAGAATTTTTCAGAAATATGAGTTGAAATGTTTCTATTAAGAATATGAAAATAGCATTTTTTTTTCTACGAAAGTGATAACTTTTTCAGAAATTTGTGTATTCAATTATTCCAAAGGGTTTTAAATAATGATTTCATGTAATAACATTAAATTCTGTTATATCATCCTACACCAGCACCGCTTGTATTGCTATTATATATTAAGTTCATACGAATGTGTACAAGTCTCTATGAAGAAATAAACCTAACTTTGGATTGGATAGAACCATTATTAAATCTCTTTTCCCCTCCCACCCACATAAGCGTTCTTACGAAAAAAAAAGTTTTATTAAATAACAAGATTTAACTTCTAACATTTCATGTTGAAAATTAGTCCAGACTAGTAATTTGATTTATAGATTTTTTAAAATAAATGTGGACCACATTGGTCTATTTTTCGGACCTCCTTCCATATAAGTGTCCTTTTGAAACGTAAACCTATATACGGTAATGGTTGTATTTCTTGATACTTTGTGACGGAAATAAATGATAAGTTGTAGTAGTGGCGAAGTGCTATATGGTGTATTTGTAGGACGTCCTTGCCCGACAATAAAGTTTTCATTCGTTTTTTTTTCTTTTCTAGTTAACTCAACTTTCTTCGACACTACAGACTCGTTATCGCAATCTCAATTTAGGTCCACTTTCCCTTTCAAAATATAAAAAATCTATTGATTTGAAACTTTCTTAGTTCAATATATCATATTTGGCATATATTTGTACTTAATAAGCGCAATAGCTAAGTTTACATATTTACATGTAAAATAATATTTATTTGGAACGAGCGAAGTTTCATAATTCGCTAGCAACTTGCAACAATAGTAAAAATAGTTATTAAAAGATGATTTTTTATTTAAAGATAATTTCTCTCTGGTTGCCTAAACTAATAAGAAAAAATATTTAAATTCTCATTTTTGTTTTTTTTTTCAATGATATTCACTGTACTATTATAGGTAGATTTGATGTTAATAACCCGTTTTTAACACTAATTTGCTCATTTTCTGATAAATGAATAAACATAAATTTTGGCTGTTAATGAAGGGATGGATACTGATATTAACTGCTAGATATTGGGTTTAATTAGAAATAAATTGCTTTTAAACTAATTCTACCAAAAAACGGAAGAGGAAGTTATGTTTTTGTTTTCTTTTTTTTTAATATTTTGCAAATCTGTAAATAAATTGAATATGACAGCTTAAAAAAGATAAATGCAAGAAAATTTTTAGACACCAACCCACCCAACAAACACACAAGCAAACAAACAAACAAAAAAAAAATGATATTTTATTACGATTATTATCTTTATGCGACACAATATAATATATACAGAGCAATTTAAGTCAACAACCTAAAGTACACACATCGTTATCGATTGACTGAATAACTGAATGCATATTGAGGAACTGACTGATTGACTAAGTGCATGGCTGCACTATTACGTATACATCATACATACGTATATTAATATATAAGACTAAGTGTAAGAAAGTTCAATGATCTTTCTATCGATGTAAGCATTAAAAAAAATAAAAATAAATAAAAATCAAGTTTAAAATCAATTCCTTATATCCACCACTAGATAATAGAAATATACTAATATGAACTTTCCTTTTTTAACGTGCTCTCCTAGTAACAGGCTTTCCGCAAATGCATGCATACGTTGTTTAGAATACTGTGTATCTTTTTTAATAAACTTTCTATGCTTTCTAGCTTGTCTCTAGATACTGTTAAATTTTCCGTAAGCCTCTGAAAATTGAGATAAAAAACCGGATGTGACCTTTTTGTGTCCTCTTCAAATTAAATTAATACCAAAAATGGCTTTAATGAAAAATGGAAAGTTTGTTTACTCTTAACCAATACATAATTTTATAAACAATAACTTATCTTTCGATTTACAGATCCGGTAGATACATAACAAAAATTCTCCAAATCGTAGCAATATAAACCCGGTACTCAAATTAAATAAGAAGAAAAATCGAGAATATGCTTATTACGACATAGTAAAATAAGAAAATTATTTCTCAAAAACATATTTGTGCAATTCCTCAATTCCTTTTTGACTATTATTTCTTTACTTATTTATATATTTCTTCAGCAAATTGTTCAGCCATTGTTCAGTCAATATCTTTCAAAACTTGAGGCAGTAAGTTCGCATGCATCGCCTTTTTATAACATTGGAACTGCGAATAAAACTGATTAGGTCCAGCGCAATGCTAGAAAAGGAATGTCAGATATGGAAATCTGTTTCAAATAAAATAGATGTGTTCTCAATACTCTAGCAGGTGTCAAATGCATTAAATAAAATAGTATTAATTTAAAAAATTGATCTTGCAAATCGAGTATTGAAAGCTTTCCTACTAATAGCTCGCAAATTGGTTAAGGGATCTAGTAGAGTTAAATACGTACATACAATAAATTGATGAATGATGATGCTGTTAAGAAGCATTGCAGATTCGCCTCAAATTATTAATTTTGTAACTTTTAGTTGTTGGATTCAAGATTACGTTGTTAACGCATTTTTGAGACTTTGAAAACATTTCTTATTTAACGAAGTTCACGTTATTGATTTGAAATTTTCTTTTCTTTTCTTTTTTTTTGTTTTGTTTTTTGATATATCGAATCGACTCATCTTTCCTTGTCATTGCTCCACATCAAGCACGGGAAGCATCTCCAAGTATTATAGTATTATGTTTAAATTTCCCTATACTTCGCGTAAAATTTTGATACTTTGTTATTTAATCAAGACATTGGCAATACTTGGCTCTTAAAACTCTTAAGTTAAGATAGATGGAATTTGTATTTTTAATTCGTTTTTTTTCGAAATTTTTTTTAGAATCAATTTGCTTCTATTAAAAAAATTTATTATTTATTACTCGTGTAATAGTCTGTGTGAATACATATATACATACAGTAGATATGTATATATATAAATATAAATATATATATATATATATATATATACATATATAGATATATAACAATATATATATATATAAAATATATATATATATATATATTTATGTTTATATTCACATAAGCAAACGGTCGTCAGTCATGCATAAATAGAAATATAATACCGTAATGTCAATTGTCAAGCATTTCGCTAGCTGGACGTTTCTTTCTTTTTTTGTTTTCTTTCTTCTTCTTTTGTATATAAGCAACAATAAACAAGTTGTGTAATATTGAATTTCATGTCATCGTATTTGTTTCAATTAACGTTAATAACTGCAAATAATCAATAAAGAAAATATGTTATAAGAGGAAAAGAATAATAAAAGTTCTATAACTATATGTACATAAGTTCATATATATACATATGCATAAGGCTGCTCAAATATCTGAGATCCTAACGTTGATAATAAATATGATCTCTTATTTGATTTATTTATTCTTTTTAACAAATTCTAGTAAACATAGAGTTTGCTGAGTTGTCATTTGTTGTTTTTATTATTTGGCGGGAAGGGTGCAATAGAGTAGTACGAACAGGTAATACGGAAGATTATGGCGGCATTAATTTTTTGTACGAAAATGAAAAGAGAAATAAGACTGAAGTGAGCTAAATTGGAATTATACAAGAAAAGTACAAAATTTCTTATCTGGTAGTCACGCTTAAGGTGGATTAGTATTTCGTTTTTTTCTTGTCGATGTTAACTATCGATTTGATATTAATAAACTGCTACTACTACAACTTTTATTAGGAAGAGAAATGAGTTGAAAATTTTTGAAGAATTTTAACGTAAAAACGTTAAGTCAAAGTTGATAAGCAGGTGAGTTGACGTCAGTTGAAAAAAATTTGGGTTAGTTGTAGTTAAAAGAAGGGGAAAAAATTTCTTAATATTAAATTTGCATTGAAGATCTTAGAGAGTACGGTAAATGACGTAAACTGCAGGAAAATTAAATTTTGGTAGTTAAAAAGAAAATATGCATTTAATGTAATGGCCTGATGATGCATAATTTATCATCAAAATCTACTATTTATGACGACGCAAAAATTTTTGAAAATTGGAATTTGCTCCCTTTAGCAAATATCTTTAATTGTGACTTATAGCTGTGTTCGATGTAAATGAGACTTTGTGACCAAAAGTTTAAGGCCTTAAGACACTAAACAGCTTTCTTTGAATTAAGGTGTAATTGCTTGTACTTATCACAATCCCTTCTATTTCTATTGATGCAACTATTTCCTTTCTTAGTATCATTTACAACATCATACCTCAAATCAACAAGATGTTATAATTTGGTCCTTTTTGTCGCTTCGGATGTTCCTCTCTTTCTCTTTTTTTTTATCTATAATCATAACCTGATCATTACTGTTTTCAATGTCTTACACTGCTACGTGCCTGAATATCTATATATATATATGTAAAAAAATATATATAGTTGATATAAGAACTCCTTTCATAAAACTAGCCGTACCCATATACGCAGCCCTACCGCTCAATTTAGTTAAATGGTAAAAAAAAAGAGAGCAAACGCGCGGCGCACAGCGTTGTGCTATAATATCACAGAAATTTGTAAAGAATTGTCAGGAGTTACTAATTTCATAAAAACAAACAATTACATACTTATTAATATAGATTAACAAAAATAAGTCAACAAAATGTTATGCATATCGTACATGGATGTCCTGCCTTACTAATGTTATTAGTAAATCTGCTAAGTATATCTAAGTATAATCGAAAATGCTGCTGAGTTAAGTGCAATTAATAGACAATGCTTAAAAAAAAACGTTCTTTTTATGCATAGCATTTTAATTTATAAAACAGCAGCACAAATCTATATAAATTAATTTACTTCTCATCCCATAACTTTTGATTTTCAGAATATCTTACATATCTGTAACGTATACTTTCTATATTATCTTATACTTATAACAAATACTTTAGATCTATTATAAGGTAAATAAAATGGCTTTGTTTTTTATTAAACTATTTTTGAGCTATTAGTGAAAGATCTTAATCATCCTAGTCTGGCATAATTGGCTAATAAAATATTTTTATAATATTGTATGGCGCCATTAACTTAGACATGAAATTAATTACTCATCTCTTATCTAAATACATAACAAATTATAATGCATAAGAGATTTTTAAAACAGTTTTATAATAAGATAATAATATTAAAAATTTATTACAAATTAAATCATGTATTTAGAAATAATTAACTAAATTTATGCAAAAAAAAGTAAAAAGTAAAAATCTATACTCGCAAAAAAAGGTAAACTTTTTTGCATAATATGTAAAAAATATGTAAAGTTTACTATTTATAATACTTAATTACAGATATATCAAACGGCCAATGAGAATTTTTTATGGACAAGATTTTCAGATGGCACGTTGTTTATTTACTATTAAAGATTTTAAACTATTGACCAAACCTTTGGTTAAACCTAAAAAACTATAAAATTGATTGATAAAGACTGCCTTAGTTAGTCTCCAATGACCGTTTATGTGAATATGAGATGAACAAAGGCTTAGTTATTATTATATCTGACCACTTCTCTATATTTCAATATTTGCGGTTTTCCAGCTTTTTTAGTTGTTTATTTGGATATACTTGTGGATCCATTTACGAATTTTACTCTATACACCTCAGCTAAAAATGTTTACGTCAACTTGAAACGTTCTGGAGCTATTTGGTTAAAATGAAATTTTTCACTACGCTTAATACGTACGGTAAGGGAGACATACATGGCTAAGTCGACTTCAATCCCTTATATAAAGTCATTCATTTTTTGATTCGGATTTTACAATCTCGTTTCGTGCAAAGCATAGAATTGTCATTCAGGGCATCATATGTTCAGCGTAATGTTTGCTATTTTGTATATGTTTTCTTTCCATAATAATGTAAGTGAAGCATTATCCTTAAAAGATGGATACAAATTTCTTTCTCATGGGTCATTACCCTTTTCCCTGCACCTTAGAGAATGTTTTTGACAATGTTATGAAAAATTTCGATAAAGATAATGTTGACAATTTTTATTTATTTTCTGATTGTATAAATCTTTTACTTTTACCTTTTTATATAAATCTTATTTGGTTTTCAAAATTTTACATTTTCACATTAGAAATGCACTTGTTTTCCTTTGAATGTCACGCGCACATATTTGAACAACTTAAAATGCATTTGGATTTAAAAAAAAAAAATATAAAAAATAAAAATGAAAGCTTTTTAATTTAATACCTAAATTTTTTTTTACTTCGGAAACTTAAAGAGTTTTGTCAAATGTTAAAAAATGTTTACCACAGTTCATTAGAAAGTTAATGACTGACATAAAGAGGATTAGTTATGTTTGTCTAAAAAAATTTCGGTTTTCAATATAATTTTTACGATATAACTTAGTGAAAGCATATACAAACGGATTTAAAGTAAATGTAAATTCCACCTTAAAAATATTTTAATGTTGCAATTATCGTAATGTAATGCTTTCGAATGGGAAAGACAACAAAAAATTTATTGCTAAACAATACACTGGTTAATGGTGACATCTTTCGTAATGAAATTTTATTTTTGTACCGGGGAGGGCTCGAATCACATATTACTGGGCTCTTCAATTTTTTTTTTTTTTTCGAAATCTTTTTCATTACTGATATTCGTGTTTTTTCAATTATTTCATTATGTAAGCTTTTCCATGTTCTTTGTAATAAGAATGTTCAAACTATGCTTTCAGACTATACTTCGGTAGTTTAAGTTAGATAAGAGAGTAAGTTATAACTTTTTTCGTAGTAGCTCGCTTGTGAGAGTGGCCAGTAATGTTTTATATGTTATCATACAGTCCTATAAACTACGCTTACATAACATGTTACGTTTATAGAAGCTTATACTACGCTTAATTAAGCGTAAGTATATAAGTAAGTATATTAAGTACAATTTCAGTTCTGGCGTCAATAAAGGCAAGCAATTGATATATGTGAAAAATCTACAATTTTTGGAAAAAAAAAATGTAATTTTCATTACATTTTAATTTATGGAAGTGGCATGAATATTGAAAAGAATTTCGAAATTTTCTCTACTTATGTTTGTAACTTTCTCTCCTTCTTTCTTTTTTCTTCTACCATTTTTAGTGATATGTTTCAATTATCTTTAATGGAGAAACGGGGAAATTTAAAGTATCCCAGAATTTTCTTTTTGAACTATCCAATACTACATCCGCAAAGAATATTGTATTGTGCAGGTATCTCTATTATTTACGAAAAAGTCTTTAAAACCCCTCATTATGAGAGTGTTTCGCCACTCGAGGCGTATTATTGCTTCACCTTGATATCGAAATGGTTATCAATTACTTTGCAATTCATGATTTGACTCGATTCTTATCTGTTTGCTGTATATTTTATACTTGAGTAGGGAATTATTGATAAATATAAAAAGATCGAAACTCCACTTCACTAACTAGCAAGAGGTATTAGGAAATAAGTAGGAACCAAACAAACATTGCCTTTTGACTTAATATTTATTTTGCAAAAAAAATTTCTACTGCTTACAAAACACTTTTCTCACTCGAACTTTCTCCAAAAAAAGAAAAAAAAAAAGGAAAAAACTATATATTTAAGTAAAACTTTAAAAACGAGAAGTTATAATAATGCGTTGGTGTTACAAGAAAAAAAAATAGCTTCAAAGTCTGTAAAAGAAAAAAAAAAACAAATTATTTATAATTCAGTCTAAACACGTATTTGATTTTATGCAAATTTATCCGTTTGTATCTTTATTTTATTGTAGATTTTTTTCTCTTTTCTCTCTGTGTATATGTGTTAAGCACATGTGACATGACATTTCCAAAGAAATATTATCGAGAAACGGTTAGTTAAGAAAATACCAAAACAGAAACGCATACTAATTTGTATTTAAATAATGCTTTTGCTTGTAATGTTTCTTTTGTAATTCTATGGTTGTTGATAAATAAAAAGTTTATTGACTTTAGGGGAAAAAAAAATTACGAAAAACAAATGGCTGAAGTAAAATAAAGTTTTAAATTAAAATGCAAATAGCAGGACAGACTGATTTTCCACTGGTATATATACCTATATTGTATATTTATATATATGCATATATATACAAATGTATTTGAAGTATAAAAAAATACACATAAGTATTAGAAGAAATTACAATAAAAGAAGAATTTATTAACCTTTAGTTTGGGTGTGGAGAATATACAACGTGAATGTCGTAATTGACTATTCCGACAATCATAGAAAAACCGAGTGTGCAAGTTCTTTTCCTGATGCCTTGTCTTGAGGCGACCTTTCCGCATTAAACCATTAATAACTTGCATTATGTTTTATGAATAACTAAGTATTTAGAGACGCTATTACAATATTCGGTACCTATACGCTTAAATTGGTTTATTTTATCATCAACCGATAGATTTAGACGGCGAATAAAGCAATGTATCGTTAATACATAGAAAAAATAAGAAAAGGATTCTTACCCAACGGAGTGTAACGGAGTTTAATAATACTGTCGTTAAACATTTTTCTATAATCCGAAGTGTCTGAAAAACTCTATATCGTTTTACTTTACTTGTCAAAAATCGAGAGAGAAAATTGAAATTTGAGAAATGTATCTAAGAAATTGGAACTGGATTCGTCTAAAATAGATGAAAATCCAAAATTATTTCAGTAATAGATCAAAATTACTAAGACGTTTAAATAATTTACGATCTAAAACTTGAAATAAATATTAAATGAGAAATGATAGTTTTCGTCTCACACGATTATCATATATTTATTCCAAAGTTTCCCAATTCAAGACAATTTTACATTCGTTTTAAATGATAAGTATCCAAATTTGTTGTCGATATATTCGAGCTTGCGCGCATATAGCGAATATATAATAGAAAATGCTATTAATCAACCAATCCATTGTCAAAATTTCACCACAAAGCGAACAAACCTTTAAGAACTTTTAAGACAAAAGGGACTCAATAACCTATTAAATTATTAAATGTCATATCATTACAAAAGATTTTCAAATATTCGTTGGAGGTCTAAGGCATCGAATATCGTTACAAAGTGAAATTCTAAAATATTTTGCATCAAATTATCTCAATCAGCCCCTATTAATATCTTTATAGAGATTCTCTAAACTTGACTTCAAAATCGAATATAGCTGTCCTTTTTTTTTTTTTTTTTGTTTTCAATTATATTATATATGATTTACTTAGAGAGCGATTTATTCCCGGATGCCGTAATGTTACGTATCATATAAACTTAATTGAGTGGACGAGATCTTAATTTCCTAAGCATCGCTGGTTTTTTTTTTCTATCAAAAAATTAAATCATCATTAGGGTGGTACTGACGTTATTTCTGACTCTATCCGAACATAGACTTTATTTAATTAAGCTTAAGTTTTACACGTACTCTCTTCTACACAAATATGTAAAATTTGTAAAAACTCATAGTGTCATCTTTAATCAAATCTAATATTGAATATTAAGTAAATCTGCTTTAAAGAAACAAAAAAAAGGGAAAAAAGTCAAGTAAATGATAATGATAAATAAATTTTATATTTAACAATTTACTTAAAAATCTCCGCTTTAATATAAGTGACACCTTTCAGTATTTTGCCACCTGTTCGAAAACAAAAGAACAAAAACAAAACAAAAAAAAAAAACTTACAAAAGTGTTGTGCTTCATACTAAAACTGAAAATATAAAAAATTAAAAAAAAGAACCGGTTTCTTCTCCGCTATTATCTGCTATAACTACTATTTAAATAACCTGTAGTATAATGTGTCTAGATCTAATGATATTGTATATACGTATATAAACAACTACACGTATCTATATTTACAATCTTTAAAACATTTTTACGACACAATACTTGCTATTGCTGTCGTTGGTGTTGTTGTGTATAGTTTTTCGCAGTTAACTTAACACCGATTACACGATTAGAATACTTTCTCCTATCGATGGCAAAGATAAAATCATCCAGTTATCATCCGAATTAATATAGCTTTTAGTTGGCCATAAAGGGAAAAAATAAGAAAGATATGGAGAAAGGCTAAAAAACCGTTGAATTATCAAAATTTCTTTCTTCTTTACACAATTTTTTTATATTAATTACTTTAAAAATTTTTGAAATTTCATTGAAACGCACTTTTATTTGCATTCAATTTTCTCTCAATTTTGTCTCATCTTCAATATGGATCGCAGAATTTCATTATTCGACAACAAAAATTTCTCTTCATTCTAAGTATATTCCAAATTCTATGCTAGGTAGTTTTAAAACGATTTAGTCTAATAATAAAAACAACTAATAATAAAAAAAGACAATGTTAGGAAGTTCCAAGTCTTACGGTATATGAGAAAGATGAATTTGAAAGTATTGATTTTAAAAGATTCAACGTAAAAAAATTTTAAAATCATAATCCTTGTATCGTGGAAACAATCGACGACACGTTCCTTCACTAACGCGTTCGTTGAGCCTAAGCTGTAGATATTGTCGTAAACTGACATTTTCAATCGAGAGTAACTTTACCAGATCACAAATCGATTAATATTTCGAGAAAGTTAGCTCGAAAATTGCTCAGATTTATTATACACATCCATTTATTTCCACAACCACATACCGCTAAAGGTATCTATTGGGAAATGGCAGGAGAAAACTTTTACAAACATTAACGCATTATATACATCATACTATACAGTGTAGTAGACGGTATGGTATAAATTATACTTTACTATATACTATACTTTATACTGTACTATACACTATAATATATACTATAAACTATATACTAAACATACTATATACTCTATACTATATGTTATATAGTACAGTATATAGTATCGTATAAAGTACGCTACACTATATATATACATATATATATATATACTATATGTTATACTGGATACTATACTATATACTCCGCATGCTATATTACATACTATAAATTATCTACCATCTGTTATATATACTACGTACTATATATACTATATACTATATAATATATTATATATTATATATTACATGCGTTGTGCGAAAAGAGTTCAGTAAACGAATTAAATTTTCTTACCTCTCCTTTTTCTCTTGTTATTCTTATGAATATTAATGATGTGTTGAAGAAGAAAATTAGATTAAAAAATGTGAATATGCTTTCATTATTTTCATACATATTTGTCTCATAATAAAAATTATAAAGAAAGCAAATGCTTTAATAGTATACCTCGTCACAATGTACATATAAATTAGATGTGTTTAACAAATTAATGATTCTTAAGAAAAATTTATATATATATATATATATATATATATATATATATATATATAAAATGTATATAAATGTATATATATATATGTACATAAAATCTTTTCTTTGTTGTACGATTTTTTGTTAGGTTTTCCAAGCTTTAAAAAGCATATAATTGAATATTTCTTTCTCAGGCGCTCTTTCAAAGTAAAACCACAAAAAAAAAAACGTACAAAAGTTGCTTCACATTTCCCATCAGAGACAGGTTGTCACGTTGGTAGTAATGAGTCATTCTCCCTTTTTATTAAATTTTGCTTTGGTTAGTTTTTTTTTCTTTTACTTTTCAGATTTATGAGATTGATTAGTTTCGATTTAAACCTGTTTATTGTTTTGCATGTACGTACAAGTACAATACAAATGCGCTAAGTAAATTTAAAATGTTTCTCTATTATTGTAGATTCAAGTGTCTCGTTTTATGACATGTGGTTATATGTAGTTTTTTGCTTTTCATTTTTTATTTATTTTTAATAACTTAACAATAAACTTGCAGGGTTTCCTGAGGTAAATAAGCAAATAAAAATTATTATTATTTATTTTTTATTATCATCATTGTTATTATTATTATTATTATTGTTATTATTATCGTTATTGCAGAGAAGGGAAAAATGTTCTTTACACAAACATGTGGTAAAGCAAATTTAATATGAAAACGCAGGAACTAGTATGAACGTATTATTGAAATTGTGTGATAGTATTCATCCCTAATAATTTAATTATATCAGCAAATTATACTTATTTTGGAGCGAATCTTCGATACTCATTATCTAGAGCTAACGAATGTATTAAGTTTACAGTTTCCTCATCTGAGAAATGATAAGTTGTATATATCTTGGAATTCTTAACGGCGCAAAATTAAGACAAAGAGCTAAAACTTAGTATATATATTCTTAGGTGATTGATGCTTAGTTAAAATATAGAATGTAATCCAAAAAGAAAAAAAAAATTGTTTTATTATAAAATTCTGGGAACCACCCATATATCTAAGAATTATTGTACTAAGTTTCTGACTCACTGCCTTTTTATTCGCATAAAACTATGAAAGATATCCAAGTTATATAAAATAAACGGTTACATGGGAATTTTACTTATTTTCTTCAATGCGAAATGGAATTTCTTCGTTACGACGTTCGAATTTTTTATTAAATATCTGGTATCAAAAGATTCGGCTCCAGTCAAATATTTCTGATGAAAGGCAGGAGTAAATCATTTCGCTAAAAGTTCGTCCTTCAAGAGTGCAGGCCTCGGTACTGCTATCACTTACTTTACGTTTTTGAATTGAAGTTGTGGGAAAGGATTTACTCTCGTTGATTACGCTTGGTACCATAGTTCTGCTAGAAGCATCTTGAAGGTTTTCTTGCAAAGCAATACTATCCTTCTTGCGACGTTTTGGACTTTTGGCAAAACAATTGCTAGAAATGCTGCTGGTGTAATTAACGCGTTGTTGCACTTTCTCCTCTCCACCTTCCATTGCGTAAAGCTCTTTGCGTAAATTTTTTATAAGAATGCGTTGCATATTTAATCTCGATATCCGATTGCCATAGTTGAGACGACGCATAAGGTTCGCTTTACTCTGATGATTATGCATATTTATTTGAGATTTCTTTGAACTCATTTTTAATTTGGAAAGTTTGTTCTGTGTAACATTCTCCGTAGCTTCATTATTTGTTAAGTGACTTGTAGTATTGGTGGTGTTAGTGGTGGTGGTGCTTTTTACTTGATTAGTTTCGCTTTTGTGAGGATAATTCTTTTTGAATTCGTAGATATTTTTTTCCGCCCTTAATGCGGAGCTATGAAAAAATGATAACTCACTTTTCGCATCCTTTGCCTTTATTAGGTGACGTTTTTTCAAAATGTTTCCTTTGATTTCTTCAATCTCATTGAACAAGTGTTTCAAGCGGGCTTCACGCATCCTCAATTCAAGCGCATGATCATTAAAATCCTTGATGCGGTCATATTCCTTCTGGAGGTTATGTAATTTTCCACTTTTCACAGTTGATGATTTGTTTTGCCACATGGTTACTTCTCAATTTTTTGTGGTCTTCTTTTCCAAAACGGAGGTCAAATAGATGACCTTAAAAAGTTTTTCAAACTTTTAGTTTATTGACAGAATTGAAATTACTTTAATAATTTTGCGAAGAAATGTATGCAGTGGCGGAAGTAGAAAAAAAAAACAAAAATACTGAGACATTAAATAAAACTTCCTGCCAAAATTTTCACATTAAAACTTTGTAAAAAATGCTTAAACTTCCAAATTTTCTATATGACAAAATTTGATAAAATAATTTGTTAAGAGAAGTGAACACAACTGCCGTCTGAGAAGTAATACGAAATCATATATGAAAAATGAGAAATTTGTTTGACGTTGCAATTCATACTTTTCAAATTTTAAATAATAACAGAACATACATCAGAGTATAGTAATAGGAAACATTTTCGCTGACAAAAATGACAAGTAAACGATTTCGCAAATGGAGAAAAAATTTGAAAATAAATATGAAATTTTATAACCATTAAAAGCATTCATTAAATTAAATTAAAAATTCATACAGAATCTAATATTAATTAAATGTTCTATAGTTTTGCATTTTGTTATTTCCAAATAAATGTTTTCTGGACAACTAACAAGCAAGTAGCGGTTTTGTGCATGTCAAAGAAAACTAATTAAAAAATAAAAAAGCGAAGCGTAGAGGTCTACCATGTCAAGTAAATATATAAAAACAGATTGACCTGAACCTTTCTTTTTGCAGAGGTTTGTAGAAATTTAGAAATCTTAGAACGATAAAGTAAGTTTTGTCCCAATTGTTATGACTAACATTTACAAAAAGACAGACCATGCATGAAAGGTCATCTATGGGTAAATGCACTTATGGTCGTCTTACATCTATTGGAACTACGCAGTGTCTCTGAAGCATATTTTAGATATAGAAAACTGAACCCTAAAGTCGCTAGCAGCCTTGTTGAGAGCACCATATTGCATCTATATGGCGGTATGTGTTGCAAATTTTTTCTAGGAATTTAATGCAGTATGTATTGAAGAATCGTCCGAAAACCGACATTTTGTAAGTTTTGTTGTTTCCCATAGTGGACAGTTACATTTAGAATTATAGTTAATTTGAAATTTATCTTTAATATCTTTTTGAGAATTTTTTTATATTTTAGAATAAAAATAAGCTTGATGGGCCGCCAACTGTCTACGATGTTTACAATAATAATAATATGTAAACAACATATCTTAGTTGACAATTTTTTCTAAAGCATTTGATAAATATCAAAATTAGCCTCAGATTCATTTTCATTTCATAAACAAGTATTTCTCTTAAAATAGAAATATTTGTTGTTGCTTGAAAAAATTGATTTGAACGGGAAATAGAATTGAAAGAAATCACATAAAATTGATGATATGAAATGTAGTTCTATTACTTCTAACTATTTTCTTTTTTTCGTTACAGTTAAACCTAAAAAACTCGGGTGCTATATATACCTATAAAGAGAGAGAGAGAGAGAGAAAGGGAGAGAGGGAGAGAAAGAGAAAGAGAGACAGAGAAAGAGTATATCTTATTTTTGAAACTTTTTCTGAAACAAAAATATATAAAAATGGCTGAACGTCGTGGTACAAAAGCTTTAGAATTATGGTGCCGTCGTATGACAGAAGGTTATCCCGGTGTTAAAATTGATAATATGACTACATCTTGGCGCGATGGCTTAGCATTTTGTGCCATGATTCATCATTTTCGACCAGATTTAATGTAAGTATAATATTATAAAATTTATAAAAAAAAAAAAAGAAGTCACTTTATAAAAGGTTTCAATCTATCTAAGAATATACCGGAATACCGGAAGAGCTATGAATTTGAATTGAGCGATGCAAAACGAACATTCTTTTTCTTCTTCGTTATTGTCGTTGACCCTGGCGTCTAGTGTTTAATATCTTTCCCTTAATCTAAGAATTTATCCAATTATATTAAAAAATAATAATAATAAATTATATTCAGAAAAAAAAAAACAAACGACAAAATAAATAAATAAATTAAGCTTCGCCCTCAATAACATAATTTACAAATTGTAAACCATTCCGAAAAGATTTACTAAAAGGTCAAAGTCACAAAAACAAAAAACAATATCATGTCTCATATATATGGTATAATGTGGTTTTATTTGACTCGAAGTGTCACTATTCAAAGTGAACATGTGGGGTGTTTCGCGCATTTGTCTATTTCTTATAAATGTGTAAACCTTATGCATTGTTCATGGCTTGGTGGTCATATAACAATTTTAAGCTAAAATGTAATTTGTCTTTATTTCGCTACAACTTTATTTAACAATACAACGGACAATATATGATTTGGTATTGAACCAAAAACCGAATGCGAAAACGACAATTGATGACATCTTCAGATGCCAGACATTTACATAAGTATGTAGTAAGTTGCTACTGTTCTTCTCTTTTCTTTTGCAATTTGCTTCAAGAAAAAAAAAAGCGGACACTTCCTTCCTATTTAAGCTTTTAATATTTAAACAAGTCAAGACAGAAATTTTTATAATATAAAACAAACCAAAACAGAATTATACAATACATTTAGTAAATAAATAATTACATTAAAATTAATTCAAATTGCCAGTAAGAAGGATAAAACTCAAGAGGATGAAGGCGTAGTAATTTTACATTTGCGTTTACAATTAACATCGGAGATAAAGTAGGAAAGCAAACGAATACATAATTCTATATATATATGCACTCTCAATATATATCCAACTCTTCGCCTATTTTCAGAAGGACTCAAATCAAAAAAAAAAAAAAAACAAAATTAAATCAAATTAATATTGCATGATCGGCATCGTTCGCTTCTAGACGTATTCTCATCAATATAAGAAAACTAAACTTAAGCGTAATACATTTCCACCACAATAAACCGCAATCTAGACTAGATGTTGATGTCAAATTTATTTAAAATTTTTATTAGAGCCATGATATATATAAAGTAAAAAATGTACATAATTATTATTTTGCACCTGTCAAAGCTTTTAATTTTAATTATTATTATTATAAAACAAGTTATAGAAGAGCAAGTTGGTGCACTACTGCACTATAAGTGATCGTTTTTAAAAGTACGATATTATATAAGGAGTGATCGTAAAAATGATCGGACCACAATAATCGTTTCAAGAAGTTTCGTGTCTAGATCAAAGCTTGTCAATATACTAAATTTCATTTAAAAAAAATATAAAAGATGACGAACTTTCTAAGTTGAGCAAAAAATCCGTACATAGACATTAGATAGGCAGCCAAATAGACGATCTTTTTGTGTCTATTTCAGAGAATTCTCGATGTTACATACATATACACGAATTTAATATAACCATTTAACACAAATTTCGTTTATGGTAGGAAAACTAAAGATTTTACTTATTACACCAAAATAAAATTCAAATTATTACCGTTTTTTTATATATATATGTAAAAAAAAAGTTCCTCAATGCATTCGTTTAACCTACTTTAGAGAAAATAAAAAATTAAATGAAAATTAATATCAAAACTAACAAAAAAAAAAAGAAAAAAAAAGAGTAAAAATAAAAATTACATTATTAACTTTATTACTATAATCTGTAGTAATAAAAAAAAACAAAGTAAGAAAGTTATATACACGTTGAATACCCTTCTGCTACGGTAGTTATGTAAAAAAAACTTTCAATTTTCTTTTCATTAAAAATAATATTTTTAGATAATTCAACATCATTATATACACATATATGACATACATTATACATCCTTTATATATATATATATATAAATATTACTCTCAAATTTCAATCAATTTCTATGCTATTAATTAAAATATTTTTCAATTTTCGGTTTTCTTTTTTGAATTATAGTTTTTTCCCGCGATTCAATTCCGAATATAACTTTCAAAGCGATCTTCTATATTAACTGATTTTAGGAAAGTCCATAAATGACAGACAAATGAACATAATTAAATTAATTTACAGTTGCATAATTCTTTTTTTTTTGTTTCTTTTCTTTCTACATATGAGAAGGCATTCATGGAATCTCTCATTTACGTGTGGCTACGATGATGGTCAGGAAGTTTTATAGTTAGAGATAGATGGAAGACGAAGAGATTGGTATTTGTTTGTCTTGAATGTGAAAATATCACGCATGGCGAGAGAGACTAATTAAGAATGAATATCTTACCCTTAACACCTCTAATTTAGATGTAAAACAAATTATTTGGGCGTAAAAGTAAATCCGTAAAAGTAGTTCGTTTTCAAATTTATTCAGTTTAAATTAAATGTAATTACGAGTGTTTATATGTGTACTAATATGAGAAATATATACCGACTTTTCCTATTTATTATATATTTACGTTGCAAACAATGTAACAAAATGAATATATCCTCCGTATTTCGATGGTGGTGGGTAAAAAAAAAATAGAATATATTTTCATATATTATGATTAGACCAGTTTTTTATCCATTGTTTCACATGTTCGTTTGAATAATGTTTATAAAGTTGATATAACAACTAATGCAATAAGAGAGCAAGAGAGAGAGAAAGAGAGAGAGAGAGAGAGAGAGAGAGAGAGAGAGAAACAGAGAGAAAAAGGTCTTTTTGTCAGTTTAAGTCGAATATTGTAATAGCCTTCAGTGCTAATGTTATTTTATTCAAAAACCCATACATGTAATCTAAATGAGATTTAAAAAAAATCCAAAGAGTATTCATTCGCCCGTCTGTCTGTAATCTGGAATATTTTTATATTTATATTTGCACCAATTTTAGGATGGATAAAAATGCAGATCTTTTATTTTGCATTATTAACTACAATATGATCTGATCCAATTTTAATCGAAAATTTTCAAATTTAATAAGAACAAAATGTTTTTTTTTTTTACCTTCTAAACTATGAGAGAAATTCCTTCCTTTAAAAGATATTTTTCTCTTTCCATCATATAAAAATATCAACTTTTAAGATTAAACTTATGAGCAGTAAATGTATAAATTTAGAAGAAAACATCGATCAACTTTGCTTATAATGTGGGATTTCGAAAACCGTTTTTACTGATCCGTACGAAACCATAAATTTAATATACCAATCTTTTAATGCAAACCTTTTTTTTCTTTTTTTGTTTTGAGTTATTGCACATTTAGCTATAAATTAATATTGAGTTTTTAGTATTTTAGAAAAGGAAAAAAAAATTAAAATCAAAAAAAGCTTAAAATGCTTTTAATTAAGTTTTGTAGAGAATTTATTTACAATATTTTGACCTAAATTTAATTCATACGATAAATCACACTTTTGAAATTTAGTTTTCAAAGTGCAAACGTGAGCATATTTAACTTTTCGAATTTTCAAATTAGTTAATGAAGCCTATAGCTATTTGATATATGTTTGTCAGAAATATTATTATATAATTCCGCATATAGATAAGGAAATCAATGAATATATTTTTTTTTTTAAATTTAAATGAAAAATTATTTTGCATCAAATAGAAATTACAGGCTGTTTACATTTGTTTGAACTTAAAGTGAAAGAAAAATTTTTTCATAAGCTTAATATTTATAGAAAATTTAATTAAAATTTTTGTTTAATCGAGAGCATATTTTTTTATAGTCTTTCGTTAATCAAATGTACGAAATGGTTATTTTTGTAAGTTATGGTTTTTTGAGTTATGCTTTGAGAGATCCAATACTTCGTGAGAAAACTCTTATTTTCTTGCAACGCGTTTATTGAAATAATCTTCCATTCGAAATATAAGGGGAATTTTTTATTTTAAATATACGAAAGCTTCTTTTCAGATTAGTATCATTGGCATTCATATCTGATTGAAGAGAATCAAACAATTCATAAAGAACATTATCTAGACTTTCAGATATTTTTCGTAATTCACTTGCACAATCTTCTATGGTAAAATGATCCTTCGTCTTTACCTCACGATAGTCCACATTCACATATTGCCATAATAACTACAATCCATCAATTTTTCAATAAAAATCAAATTAAAATATTTCTAAAATCAACCTTTGGAGCAACTTTTTTTCTTTTCTCATCCATAAAAAAACCGCTGTGTGATTAAGTGTAACACCCAGAAAAAAAAGCATTACGACAGATCCAACTTTCATTATTTAAGTTTGTTTGTCTGTCGATTACGAAATATTTGTATGTATATTTGTATACAACCTAAAATATTTGGAGGGAATTTTATAAAAAGATGTTTTTTGACTTAGGGATGGGTTCTATTAAAAACGGATTGGATCGAAGTAAGTGCGACCACTCTCCACATAATGTTTTATTTTGAAAAAGTTACATAAAAAAAAATTGCAGTTTTCAAAATTTTTTCGACAAAAATCGCTAACTACTAGTACTACGGCATATTAAATTTATGTGAAAACCCCTGCTATCTAAACGTCCCTACGAAAAGTAAGTCCTTATAAGATAAAATATCGAATATTTGATATTCCGCAGTGAAACTTAATTCATAATAGTATTTTGACATGAAAATTAACCATACTAAATTTTGGTGAACTAGATCAATTTTTTGGACCTTATCCATTACAATAGTTTTCGTGAAGATTAATGAAGAATTTTATTATAGTTGTATAATCGATCTTCTCGACTGTAACGCTTTTACTTATTCTTTAAGCAATTGTCGAATTATATGCGATATGCACATAACTCTTTCAAAACTGATTGGATAGTCTATAATATGGAATGTGCGCTGGTAACAATTGAGTTTAAAAATATTTGAATATCATCTGATGATCCCACTTTATAAGCTCATGTACAGCGTTGACATATGTTGAACTAAATAATGAGAAGTAATGAGAGAGAGCTTATGGTTAATTTAAATTGTTTAAAAAGAGATTCTAATATTTTGTGTTGTCTCAGATTTACATTTCTTTATGTTAACAACGTGTTGTAAAAAAGCAATTCCCATATATGCATGTAACGGCTTTAATGCAATAATCCGCGTCAAATCCCTTCTTGAAATTAATTCGCAAACAAATGGCAAAAATTTCACTAATCAGGATTTTATGTTAATCAAATCGATTTTATGTTAGTTGAACTCGCTTTTCTCGGCTTATTTGAAATTAAATTAATAAGATTTTCAAAATTTTAAGACTCAATGAAAACTCCTTGATACGGATAGTGTCTGATAATATTTCACAATAAGACGATTGGATTGCTTTTGTAAGCATTATATCGGCATTTCGCTACACATAATAAGCTACCCTGTCCTAGTATGGAAATCTGCAGCAAATATACTGTCCAGTGAACACTCGATTTAAAGGTTTTTGATAAAAAGTTTAGAAATGGGGTTCGGATATTCAATACCTGTATTCACTCGATTCTCTTAACATTTCGCCTAAAATGACCTAATTGTATCTTCCCAGTTTTTTGTTAAGACCGATAATACATGGAAAGGCACCGTTCTCTTTGTGATGGACTTTTCATAACTTCTTGATCGAGAGAACATTTTTATACTACTTTCGATAAGACCTTAACAAATGTGAATTAACAAATATGAAAAATTTCAGATCAATATTGGTTACAAAGAGCACTCACAGCTAAATGAAAAAATTGGACTTAAAGTGTGACTCAAATTTTTTAAATCTTTGGTGATTTAAGATTAATTTGAAAATAAATAAAAACACTGTAGTCGGCCAAGCACGGTCACTAACTACCCTACACCACTTTATCTAATACAAATCTTTACTTACGTTCGTGAGAAAACTCAACAAATTATAAATATATTATGGTGTTGTCCAAAAAACAAATCTGCGTGATACAAATTCCGTGGTAGTTTATTTTTATATCAAATTACTATTACGGACCAATATTCATTATGAAATATTGCAAATTAGTGATTTTTATAATAAAAAAAAGTTTTATTTCTCATAAGAAAGGTTGAATGGGATTTGGTTCAAAAAATAGTCCCGTCTGATTCAAATTTTTCACATTTATTTTATATAACAAAATACTATTTTCTATCGATTTTTATTATATAAAGACTTTTTTCAAATGGGCCGTTGAATAATAGTGATGGTAAAAACGAGTCGATCGAATTCATTTTCAACAGCGTTCGTTGTTAGTCCAAGACACGTTAGTAGACAAAATTTCGTCAAAACGTCTCCAAAAATTCCGACCTATAGCATGAACGCACGAAAACTTAGACAGGCATTAGATAGACAGACACAGTTAACTCGATTTAGAAAATTATTCTAAATCGATCAGTGTAACAAAAGATGGGGTCTATCTTAAGGCCTTTTAAGTGTTACATACATCCCCGTAAACTTATAGTACCCTGTTCCACATGCGGTATAGGGTGTAACAAATAAGTCTATTGTGCTTACCATCAAACAAAAATTTATTGATTATTCGAAATTTGTACAAAATTTATATGTACATAACAGTAGGCAGTATGTTAACAATATGACCAAAACAAGTTAAGAGTTTCTTAACGGTATGTGATTTGAAATGATAGCACGTATTCATAGCTCATAAAAACTAATACTCAATAAAATTATTTTTTTTTTTTTTTCACTTGTCTTCAGTCTTTATAATCGTTGTTAATTAATAGGAGTCATAAAAATAAGAAAAAAAAGCTCAGGTGTCTTGTTAACTTGTCGTTCACTGACTGTACACACTTAAGAAATATGAAAAGAAAAACACTTAATTTTTAAAGAACATTAACGAGCTTTAAAATATTTTTAAATATAGCATAAGCAACGAAATACGATATACTTTGAACATGCTTTGAAGTGAACAAAATCAACATACATTTAATTCAGTTAAATACCACCTGCTTTAAGCGGAACAGTGTAATTCTTATAATTGGAAAACATGTGGAAGGGAAAGAAACTACAGGAAACATGTTTGAATTAAAAATATATCACAGAAATCTATTATAAAGATAACGTATTTGTTAATGTAATAAAACTCATATAGCGGCCTTTAACCAAATACTTCCAAAGACATACACTGCTAAGTGACATTTTCTAGTTTGGTTGCGCGAGAGTCTCAAATTTGACTACTGTCGCACATCAAAAATTTATTAGAAATTATTTTTCAGAAGAAACGTATAAATTTTTTTAGCTCTTTTGAAAGATATTTTTACGTCATAGTATTAATGAAAATTTTTTATTTTAGCCGTCAAGAGCTGTCTAAAGAGAATACTTTGTGATAGTGAACTGCTTTCAGCATTGCATTTTGCAAGAATTTAGAAGGATTTTACGAAAGAAACAACTTATTTTTTTTATTTTTTTTTTTTGTATCATTTGAAAGACAGTTTCTTATAAATTCACGTCGTACCCTAAGTTCTACAACAACGATTTTTAATTCATATATTTATTCTTGAGGTAGAGTGGCCTCTATACTTCTAAATGTTTCAAAAATACTTTTTTTCTCCTTTTTTCTTTTACTTGCATTTGATTCGTTTTTGCACCAAGTATCTATTTATGTATAGATATACATATATATCGATCTTGTACGATGCTTTAAATGATCAAAAATATATGATAGAATAATTAGAAGGTATTGAAGACTAGGTCGAATTAAAGACTTATCTCAATGCATTCCAGTAGAAAAAATTCATTTCAAACTAAAAATAGTTTCAAATTTTTTTTAATAGTTGCTTTTTTCTCTTCTTTGATTAATGTCTATGCCCACTATTCCCACATTCTCTTTTTAAGAACACTTCATTCCATTTCATAGCTGCTTCTAATATCAATCACCGAAGGTGAGAACTTTTACACTTTTGTCGTAGCGTTTGTGCAAAAATTCGAAGAATCGTAGATATAATGAAACAATTTTTATTTCTCATTAACACAAAATTTTAAAACGTTCTATTCATGACAATCCATTCGTCCATTGACGAAAAGTTAAGCAGTATATATGTATATATATATATATATTAGAAAATAGTCAAGCGAAGTTTCGCATCGAATCAGTAAATGATTAGCTTCGTTACTTACTTACCTCATTTATGATTTTATGTGCTTTGAAAAAAAGAAAAGAAAATCTATTAAATACCAACACTACTACAAATATATCAAAATAAGGTAATCTTTTAATTAAAAGATTAATCATCGTGGTTTATAATAAAAGAAAAAGTTGTATTGTGCGTGATTAGTAAACATTAATCATATAGAAATCAGTATTGACCCTGTTTTTATTTCCCTCCCACCACCTATATATATATTTATATATATAAATATGTGTGTGTGTGTGTCTACATATATCTTTTCGCTATTCTCTAATAATTCGTTATGCTTAAATACCTCACTTAATTAGAATATAATAAACTTATTAAATATTGATTTCTTTAATTTTTTATTTTGATTCTGTTTTCCATTTCAGTGATTTTGATAAATTGAATAAAGCCGATGTTTATTATAACAATTCGTTAGCATTTACGACAGCTGAAAAGTACTTGGGTATACCTGCGCTATTGGATGCCGATGATATGGCTGCCTATGAAGTACCCGATCGGCTATCAATACTCACATATCTGTCACAATTCTATCAAGTGTTTACTGCCCAAGGTAACTTAAATAAAATAAATTTTTTTCTTTTTTACATTTAGTTCCGTATTGAACTTCGCTTTTTTATATTGTGTTTATGTTTCTATACAAATTTTCGATTTTTTATGCCTGTGCGTGTGTGTTCATTATTAACATGATTTCTCTCTTTAAGCCTTATATGAGCATAAAGTTTTTTACATTTTTTAACTATTTTTTCTTTTCGCTTTATATGGTTAATAAACATGTTTATAGATATATGTTTATATATATATATATATATATATATATATATATATGTATATATATATGTATGTATGTGTATATAAATATGTTTTTTTCGTTTAATAAAATCCATAATGTAATCGTACAGTTTTGCTCATAAAAGCGGAACTATTTGTCCATTTGTCTGTACTGTCTGTATTGCTATTTGCTATTCTTTTATGGTCATCACTTTATGTATATATATATATATGTATATATATATAAATGCGTTGTGTTTAACTATGTAGAAGATGGGGTGGGAGGGAGGACAAGAAATAAAAGTTGTTGTTTCTTCTCTTTTTATATAAAACTATGACTTCATTATGCTTTTGCCAAGTGTATGCACTCGATTTGCTTTTAATTTATTTTCACTTGTTTTGTTGTTGGATTTTTATTTGTATATTCTCTTTCTGCTGCTGTTATTGTTTCTGTTTTTGCTGTTAGTAATTTAACTGTTCCATTGTTCGGGCACGCAGTGATGCATTCTATTACAGTGATTAGTTAAAGTAAGCTTACGGTGAACACTACTTGATTCTGTAATTTTCCTTTACTCCAAGCGGTCAATATTTGCATATAATTAGATTTAATTTATAATGCAAATTAATGTAGAAGTATTGTATAATAAAAAATGTTGTGAAAAATTGTTGTGAAAAATTTCTGTAAATAGTTGTTTTACGGTTTGTTGTTATCCTTGTCCGAAAATATGATATTCTTTTGCAATTTTATTCAATTAAGTTTAATTTATTTATTAAATACCTATATAGATAAAATTATAATAGAAAAGATCAGATTAAACTAATATTTATAAAATTTAGAAAACATTTAATCTAAAAATCGTATTTAAATTTTGATATCTACTTTGATAGTAGTAAAAACTGAAAAGTGTTAAAAAGTAAACTGATACTTTAACTTTTTAATGAAACATATGTTTTGTGCGATAATCGATAATAACCTTATTCGAAAACATGGTTTTCATTTTTTAAGAAAAATCTTATAAATGAACGAAATTATTTGAAATAATTTGGATTCATTTCATTTTTATTACTCCCAAATAAGTGTTTGCAAAGCAAATTTTTTTTTTTTTTTTTTGGTTTTTTAATAATGCAATATAGTAGTTTTTTTCCATTTATTAAAATCAAGACAACTTCAAATACTATCTGCCGTTCTACCAAACTAAAAATATATAGTCGAAGTTATGCTAAATTGTGTGCAAGGATTATGATATATGCAAGAAGGAAACAAAACAAGTGCTATAAAACGGAATACAAAAAAAAATTATCAGCTACAATTTGGATTAGAGCATTATGATCGGAAGATGCAAAGTCAGCCATGTTTTACATAAAATGTCAAGCATAAAACTTTTCTATTATTCGCTAAATATCTCGCTAAACATTTATAGTTATCGGGTAAATAAAATCATTTGAATCAAGATTATTTTGTATATATTTTCTTGAGGGCAAGAAGATCACAAAAGCGTAAACTATACTTTCTTAACATTCACTATGGAAGATTGATGTATCCATTACGCTATATTTTTAACGTAGAATTCAATCATTTAATAATAGAAGTTGACTTTCCATTCCATAGATAATTCATTTCGGCTGTTTATCCATTTATCATGGTTTTTTTTTGTGCACTAATTTCGTCGTATTCACTAAGTGTATGTATTTTTGAAATATTAAATCGGTTTAACATTATCTATCTATCCGTCCATTTAATTAGTGATACTTGTTTGATTATTGTTGAAAAATGCAAAAATTAAATCAAATTTCTCCTTAAAAATCCTTAATTATTTATAGCTTATTAAGCTTCAGAAAATAAATTCTAATGGTGTGAAGTCACGTGATTTTGCTAATAAATTTACACCATCTACCTGCGAAATAGCACAACAATGTGTGTGTGTGTGTGTTTTAAATAACTCTATGTGTTCATTAGAAACGTGATGTGTTGACGTCTTCTTGTAACCGCATGTCCCTCACATTAAAGTCGTTAATAAAAAAACCTCTATATTATAATAAAGTGAATATTATTGTAAGCACTTTTTCGTTAAACAAAAAACAAAAAAAGCAAAAAAAAGAAATAAACAAAAAACGAGAAACCTAAGCCAACTAACTTAAATATTTGCTAGTTCTTTATTTTTTCTCTCTCCCTTAATGGCTACGCTAAATTGTTTCAAGATTTCATAAGCGTTTAACATGACTTCGGCAGAATACTGTCTGATTGTTTATCTATAAGTGCTAAATATTCAATAATGTTTTGTTATGAACTTATTAATGTATGTATATAGTTCCAACTTATGTATATGTGCACATTCTTTATGACTCTTCATATGGTATTATTAATGAGCCTAATTAAGGAACTGGTTTTACTTTTTATTTCTGTGGCTCTTCAAAATTTATCACATAATTGTTAAGCAGCTTATTTATCCTTAGGGCTAATAAACGATTTGAGATTCTGCGCAAGTTTAAATAAGCCTTTACATTCGTTCTTAAGTTATTGTACTATTTTGAGTAAACTCTTGAAAAGTTTACTAACAACAAGCCAAGTAAATAAGTTGTAAATCATATTGTAGTTTATTTAAACACACAAAAAAAAAAAAGAAAAAAAAGAAAGACAGAAGAACCATCTCTTATGTAAGGAATGAAGCTGCAATTATAACTTTTAACACCCCATACTAAACATATGAACAAATTACTATCTTAAGCACACCGTAGATGTGGCATTTACCACCATTATAACAGCGAGGAAACCAACTAACCATTCTCGTTGTAAATTCAAAACCAATTATTCTAGGTCTCAACAATAAATCCTATGCAGACATATATTTTGTTTTAAAAAAAATTTTTTATTTCAATTCTTTTTTCGTTTTTTTGTTTTTTTTTCGGAGGGGAAATAAAATTTATTACAAATGCTGCGATGATTTATGGCATACGGTTCATAGACAAAGTGTGATTGTTTGTTGCGATACAGTACAGTGCGGTAATAACCCGAGTGACATAAAACAAATTGAATTTGTTGCTGTTTTCGCCTTTTTCTTCACTATTCATAACCTAAAGAAAATATGATTGTGTTGTTGCTATAAAAACGAAACAACAACACAACGAAAAAAAAAACCTTCAGGATAGCAAGCTTAAGTTGTACCTGTTAAAATTCTTTCGAAAGAGTTTTTTTTTCCTCTTATTTTTTCATTTTTATAATTATATACAATCTCACAAGTTTGAAATGGTTTTCCGCGTTTTCAAGCATATGTTTTATGTTTAGAAAAAATTATTTAAATATTAGATTTAAGACAAGTTTTGTAAATATCTTGGGCTTTGCTACTCACTTCGCTTTAGCGTATTTTTGTTGTTGTTATAATTATTACTTAAAGGTATAATAATTTTGCTACTTAAACAGACTTGCAAAGATATACACGTAACCTTGATTAGAGTAGCGTTCAGAATTGATTTATCTAAACCTTGCAGATTATCCACGCTGTCTCTATTTGTTTAAAGCTTGAGCTCGTTCACAATACTTTAAGAAAATCACTTAAATTTATGAGAAACTATCGGAATGGATCTGTATGTGAATTTTTATTGAAAGAATGAAGGCTTTCTAATTTTAGAAATTTTTTCTGGAATTTTTAAATACATAGATTAATAGAAATATATTCATATATATGTAAATATAGAACCTTAATTATTGGTATAGGAAATAAATGTTTAGTGTGGTTGAAAATGATAAATAGCTTTACTTTACTTTATTGCCCTCTTAGTATCTGTACATTTTTTCCAACTGTCTGAAAATTGTTACCATTGTAAAACATCGACGCAAATAAGTTGTAATCAGACGCACTTAAGTCTGCTAAGTAAACCTCATAACCTAGCAAAGCTCATTTGTGTGTTTCGAACATGACAGGAAAGGATTTTGTCGTCTGAATAAATGGAATGATGAAATTTTGTTAGCTTTTTTGTTATTTTAGTCGATTCAAATCGATTAATTGCTATCTATAGTGTCGATATTAAGCATGCCCAAGAGACTTTAACAGTTCATAATGAAGCACTCCCTTCTGATTCCATCAAATACACAGAATCGTTTTCTTTACTGCTCAATAACGATTCGAGCAAAGAAATAATCTTACTGACGAATACTCTTTATTTGGCACCAAACTCGACAACGATATATTTGACTTCGTATTACATACTTCGTAGGCTGCTTATGGTTGACAGATATCCTAGTTTTAAAAAAAAACCTAACTAGACATATAAGTCCTTTATACGTGTTCATACTTAGTCGCCTGATATGTAATTTGACGTCTGAAACTGAAGAAAATAGATATCAAAGTAGAATATTTTTATGCAATATATCCTAGTAGCAATTTCATGGTGTACACAGTTCAATTATTAACAAATGTATATCATTGAAATTGTAATGGATAGTTTGTTTTCCTTTAATTTTAAGTTTAGACAAGGATTTCGTCGAATTCTTACTTTATATCAATATTTTTTTATATTAATCTTTGTGTTATTAAATATATCATTTTATTTGAAATGGAATGGAATTTAAATGTATATCATATTTTCGAACGAATTTGTAATATATTCTATATTTCATTTTACTTAAAATAGAAATTAAAATGTAAATCATATTTTCGGACGAGAAATCATACTTGTGGATGAAGTTTATAATATATTCTTATTTTATTGTATAATATATAATATTATATATTGTATAATAGTACATATTGTATAATATATAATATAAAAATTTTCGATAAAATAATTAAAGTAGACAAAAAAAGATACCGAAATGAGACAATCCTATACGTCGGTAGCGTGATGCGAGTTTTAAAAATGAACACAATTTTTCTACTAATCCCTTCGGCAGCTGGCGACAATAATACTTATCGCAAACTCTTCAAGAAATCTTAAAAAAAAAAAGGAAAAAAAATTTACATATAAATAGTAACTAAAATTTGCTGATTTCTAGATTTCTTTAGGTTTAATACCCGAATTAGAAAATAAGAAAAAACTCTGAAACATTATAGTCGGGCAAGGACGACAATTAAATACCTTATATCACTTCACGATGACTTTTTTTGAAACAGAATCTTATATGGGGAATAATCGTAAAAAGGTTCGTATTTTATGAGATTTTTCTATATGTGTTCTTAACCGTTGCAAACGAAACAATAAAATTAATATGCTTTCCATACTGATGATGGTGGGTAATAAAATATGCTATAAAATCATATGAATTTGCTATTGTTCGCTTCCCCTTATTGTTTAAACAGCAAAACTTGGTTATTATGCAAAACAGTTATGTATATACCATGTATTGTTACACCATGTTTTATATCGAAAGAAAAGTAAAAGTTTCTTAAATATTATGTTAACGGAAAAGTCATGACTCACTTTAGTAACCGATAGCTCTAGTTTATTTTTGAGATATCAGATCCTTCTCACGTATCTATAATATTGCAATCATGTATCTGGACAATCGAGACTTTCAGGCATATTGAATAACTTTTTAAATTAAAATTTTGCAAGAAAGGTAGCATTAATGCGTTGGTCGAAACAATTTATATCTTTACCGTTAATTAGTATTCAAAGCAAATCAATATCTAGTAACTGAAATTGATACATATACAGATACATATATACATATTTATATATCATATGCATATAAATATTTATGATATATTGAAATTTTCCACTTTTGTTTTTTCTTTTGGTTTTTTCTTTTTTTGTAAATGCTTAGTACTTTAGTTATTGCGGATCACGTCCATCTCGCGCATTTGATTCAATAATGAATTTTCAATTATGTTTGTCAATTTCTAGAGATTTGTTTATAAAGAAACCCAAACACGAACGGAAAGTTTTGAAAAAATCAACGTAGAATTTCATTCCAATCATGTCAATAAGGCAGACTCTAGAATATTTTTAAGAAAATTATACAAAGGAAGGAAAAGAATTTTTGAATATTTTTTTTTGTTTTTTATTAGAAGCAAAGCTTTGAAACCATGAGAAACTGAATATTTTTTTGTTGTAAATTTATAATTATAATTAGAAGTACACTGTCATTCGAATCTATATACAAAGAAAGTCAAGAGCATTTGCCTTTCCCGTTTACGTGCTTTACAAACTCTTTGATACAATTTTCTGATTACAGAATTACAAAATTTATATAATTTATTTATTGTACAGAATACAATTAGAGATGATAAGCACTCTTAAGAATTTTGCTCTAATACTTTTCTAACAATTTGCTTAATTTGTTAGTACATTTTCTTAAGCTATTAATAAAAGATTTTACTCATCATCATAGTAAAATTGCGATTCGCAAATGATATTTTATTTGCTTTTTTTCTCTTCTTAATTTTTTAACTATTATGCGACGTCATTAACTTTAATATGAAATTAGCACTTATTTCTTATTTTAGTCTCTACCTTTAGTTGTTCCCTACCGCTAGTGTGCCCATCGACATACTTTGAATGACTGGTAAAATAAACAAATTAAAAAATAGATGACATATTCCAATGAATAAAATGTTTTTAAAGTAGTATTATATCAAAAAAAAAAAAAAGCAAATATTAAATTCCTATTAAAGAAACTTAATTTTAATTTTTTTATATAATTACAATATTTTTTCGTGGAAAAACTAAAACATTTAAGAAATTTATATTCAGGTTTAAGGGGTTCTTGTATCTTCTTTATCTCAAGCTAGTATATTAATATTGTAAAGTTCTTTGTAAATACTAATCGGAATTATAGAATTATTGCCACTTTTAACTTTTATGGGGTTCTAATAAATATACAAACAAAACTACAGTCTGTTGTCTGCTACAGGTTAGCACATATTCATGCGTTAATTGTAGACACAAAATCAAACCATATATGCCAAGTTGCAACTTTCTATTTGAAATTTTGCAACCGCGAAGTATTCGAAAACAAAAAACCGTCAGCTGAATCAGTATGATTAAATTGATTCATCATATATATCTGATCTGATCTACTTTGAAATTGTGTTTGCTTTGATCGCATTTTTCAAATGCGCAAATTTATCTTGAAATTATTGTGTAAAAAGTAGAAAAGAAACGATTATGATGATCCAAACTTATCGTCTTATCTTTAGATTATTTTTAACATATTTTGAGTAAATTGTCACGATTCAAGAAAGAAATTCCAATAAACATTATCGAAAAATCAATCCCAGCAATTTGTTTTTACAATCTAATCATTGATCCTGAAATTCGTTTAGGTTATCTATTCCAGGCTTCAAAGCCGTAATAAAGTATATCTAATTGAATATCTATTAGCCCATGTCCGTTTATCTGTCTGTTTACTTAAATGCGCAATGTCTACGGTAAGCATTTCGCCGATTGCAAAATTGAAAATATCTGGATCAAATTCGGCAAAAACATTAAAAATTCTTGCACGTACGCTTGTATTGAAAACGGGATCAAACTTCTCAAAGGATATGCGTTTAGCATAATTGAAAGCATCTCTGTTTTCTAGGAGTTTAGTTTACTACTTACCACGATTTTCCATAAAAGATGACAAAAACTGCCACGCCTATTTCGATCCTCTTTTTAAGATAAAAACGATGGATATAAAAGATTCGGCATTGCCGAATATAATTGTTTGACATATTTACATTAATACTGTTTCTTTACTAAATGATGAGATATATGCTTTACGTACTAAACCTGTGTAAGACCATCGACACGAATTGCAATTAGTGTTGCTTCTCTAACCGTTTTAGTTCTTGGGGCACTATGGTCATAAAATTTTCTACTGTACTTTGGGGTTTTCGGTTGCGGTCATAAATAACTTGTGTGGTCGTAAGCCTTGGTGTTGAACCTTTGCATGATTAGTGCTTCCGTACCCTTGCAACTTACGGTATATTGAGGAGCTATCATCGGTGTCGATACTTCCACCACTCTCTCTATCGTTGTTTCGTTGTTTTCTCGCATGTATATATGTATGTATGTATATATATATATGTATATATATATATGTATATATATATATATTTATATATTTTATAAATGTTAACTATTATCTTATACAAGTGTTTCAACAAAATTCGTGATTTACCAAAAGTTTTATTCATGTTTACATGTGCTTACAATCGCATATTGAAAAAAATTCAACCGCAACTTTTTTTTTTTAAACTCCAACCATAACAGGCAATATCTTTTAACTCAAACAACTTGAAGCAACAAAGCAAAGCTCAAAGGTGATGTTTTATATACGTTTCGTTTCAATCGACGCAACATTGAAATCATTAGACATTAAATTTATGGTGGGTTTGCCTGAAAAATACAGCAAAACAATAAGATAAGAAAAAGCAGAAATAAAAACTTAAAAAAATAAATAAATAAAAAATCTTAACAAAATATATAAGTATGTCATCTTCAGTTTCGGTTAAGTAACTTAGAAAAAATCGTGTGAGCTCGTATTTGTGTGTCTAGATGTGCTGTCATCTTATTATTTAACATTAACAGTACGAGCGCTTGAAGCAAGAAAACAAACATAAAAAAAAAAAAAATTATATAAAAATAATGTTAACAAAATTTCCATTTAAAGTTTGCGAAAAAAAACAAAAGCCGAAAAGATTGTATTTCTACATCAGCATCGTCGTCATTATCATCATCTTTTTTTTTTTTTTTTCTTATATTAAAGTTGATTTTTCTTCTGTTACTGGTTTTGTTGGCAACAATTGCATAATCATGTACATTATCTAATGTTTGTTGCACCGCATTGTTCCCATCATCATTTTATATATATATACATATATATATATATATATATATATATATATATATAACTAATATGAAACTTACACTTTATGTACTATACATTTAAATATAGACGCAAACATACACATATACATTTTATATCCTAAGTACAATACTGTATATTTTTTATTTTTTATCTTTTTTTTAATAACATTATAACAAACTTAACGCTTAATATCTTTTGCTAAAATTATATGAATTTTGTTTAATTACCGCGAAAATTTTTCTCAATTTTTCACCGTAAATTATTTGCTTGTCAAATTGCTTCAAACATCACTTTCAACGACCATAAACTATTGTACGTCCATACATATATATATATATATATATTTATAACCGAGCGGTGCGCGTGTTTGCTTTATCTGAAATGATAATAATGATTGAAATACAATTTATTATTCATGGTATGTGAGTGAAAGATTTGTGAAAAGATGTTGGAAAAGGACTTTCACTCTTAGCCTTCGTTCGTGTCTTACTTTTTTCTCTTTTGTTTCTTTCATTTTTTTGTTTTTGTTTTTATTTTTAAAATATAAAAATTTCGCACAAAATAATCATAAAATGTTATGCAAACCCCACGACTATAAGATAATACAACAAATTTTCTAAATATGCGTAAAAATAAAATGTTGAAAAAATAAATAAATAAAAACAAAACCGATTTTAACGCCAAAAAAGCAATAAACATTCATTAGAAAATTGAAGTCAAGTGGTCATTTAAGGTGTTTGTAGTAAAAAAATTGAGAAAGTGATTCAATTATGAGGTGAAAGGGTTCGTTTGTAAAATTTTATGTTTACGATGTACTTATGCAATAATTTTCACTAAATATTATATGTACGTTAACAGCATTAATGATAGCTTGGTCTGTGCTTCTTAATATTGTGCGAAAAGACACAAAAGTAACTGGTAATGTAGATCCTCTCATTGCCACTCGTACTTGGAGAAACTTGGAGACAATGGGAATTAGAAAAACTAACGATACTTTTGATTTTAGTCTGGCCCTCTCTATTTTAGAGACGATTACTAGGCGGCACGTGCTAAGGTGAGGCTAACGCAAACCTTTTGTTCATGTCCGTATCCTCCTTAATTTATGACAATAACTGATGGACAACTTGCGGGTTGAGCTGCATGGGGTTCTAAGTCTTGCCAAAGACTTTTCCTCGTCTGGTATAATGGTGTTGTGGAAATCCGTCCCCACATTTACTCTGCATTGTCACTGTAGGTACTCGGTTTCCCTATATAAACGGTAGAGTTTGGGATAGGCATCGCTCCGCCCAGTGAGAATACATTGTTCATGCGCATGGTGTAGACCAGGTTCATCTCAATAACTGTACCTTCGTGTATATTTCTTTTATACCATAACCAAATCAGGTTATATGAAAACTGCACGCTCGAACGGAGGCTTGAATATTAATTCTTTCATAGTTTCTATTTTCACTTTATTCGGTACCACGGGTGTCAGGAGGAGGTTTATTAAAAACAAAATTTAATATTCTTGACGAGAAGAAGAAGAACAATAATATAGGAAACTAATAAATGGTTTGCAGATGGAACATAATATCATTAGTCCGTAGATTGACATGACAAAGTTGCCTAAAGTGAAAGGCCGGACACCAAATAAATACTGCAAGAATATTACTAAAATAGTTGTTTTGTTTTTTTATTATCACAGTTCACATTTTGTTGAGAGACGAATTGCATAATTAAATGCTTCCTGAGTTATATAAGAAAATCAAGGCGATCAGGAACACAAACATCTAATAAAAGAACTTAAAATATATGTAACGAAAAATATTTTCAAGATAAGATCCAGTGATATCAATAATTAGTGAAGCTATTGGAAACGTTTTTAAAATCAAAGTAATTGGACCAAAATATTTCGAATCTGTATTATGCAAGTACAGTAAAAAAATAACTCTGGGAAGAGAAGATGCAATGTTGCGAATTAATAATAAAAATCATGAGAAGTTATGTCAAGAACGTATTGAAATCAGATGTGACAGAGTCGCGGCCTATATATATATATGGCATTTGATATAATGATAATGATGGAAAGACGAGATTTTAAAAATATTATATATATGACATCCTTGTTTTTAAGAATAATGCCGTCGTCTGAAATTTTGATCTACATTTACATACTTTGTACTTCTTGCACTTTTCACACTTTGAACTTTTTTTTGCTAACAGTTTACTAGAATTTTGATCGATTTTCACACTTTTGCGAGAACGGCAGATGTCACTTTGACTTACCTATAACCTAAGATTTAAGAAAAAATAAAGATCAAATTTTATTTATTAGGCTTTATGAACAATATATTTATGCTGTTTACATCTACTATTATTACGCTATATTCCTAGCAGGACGAGGCTAATGATCTATAATCATGTTTGTATGAATGTGACACTGATATGAAGGTTTGAATATCAATTTAAATACATTCGACTAACTAATCGATTATGTTGCATCGTTTCACCGAAGCGCAGACTTTTTTTTACACTTTATAGTAATATTCAGCTTAGACTTTGCGTAACCTTTGTTTTTATAAATCAAGCATGAAGTATATCGCTAGTGGAGTGAGTCCTTTTGTTTAATGCTCTTTGTATATTAGGGTAAAGATGTTTGTATATAAAATAATGATAAAATCGTCTTTGCCTCTATTGATTGATGGTTAAAGTTTTAATTTTCCGATAAAATACATCCGATCAGTTTATATACAGATTTCTTCGACAAATAACATCGTTATGGCTTAAGACGGAATACTATACTTACTATGCCTTCACATCTCCGCACTATTCCGTTTCGCTGACACGAAGTAATTCAGTCTCATTGACTATATAGTTCTCGATACTTTTATTTATTTTATTTTATTAAAATTTACTTACTTCTTTTGTTGGTATTCGTGTTATTGTGATTATTTTAAGGTTGAAGGCTAAAGATTTTATATAACATCTTCAACATCCTCTCGACCGTTAATATGCATTTAACCAACATTGGTGGTCACCGAACCGATCAAAGCGAAACGAACCAGTTTGGCTAAAATTCGTATAAATTTTTTTTTTTTTTTTTTTTTTTTTTTTGAGAAAAATTGAAGGTCTGGGAATTAAAGCATGAATTTAAAATCGTGTTTGTTGTTGTTATGGTTATTGTTGCTTCTCTTGTTGTTTTGTTGTTAAAAACGTATATTAGCGAGGCGTTTATTGCTGTTGTTTGCCTGCGATGGTCATAAATCTTTAAGAAAACCTTTTTGGACAAAGGAGTTTATTGTACATTTGTATGTGTGTGTTGCCCTTCTTGCTTTTTCTTTTTCCCTTTTTTTTCCTTTAGTTTTACAGTTCTTTTACCCCTTTTCACGTTGTCTTACGTATTAATTGCGTAATTTAGACTTTAAAAGAAGATCGTTGCGAAACTTACATACATATCTCCCGGTTTGGTTACTTTTGGTTATTTTTGGGCAGCAGAGATTTTTGTCTTTTTTTGTTTTTTTTGTTTTTTTGCTTGACTTCTAAATGAAGTTCACGTTTTCTTGCTGCTGTTATTGTTGTGGTTGTTTTTCGGGGATCTTATTTATTTATTATTATTATTTTTCTTTTTCTCCCTTTTATTATCATCTTTTGTTGTCTTCCTCAGTTTACTGAGTAGCATCAATAAATGTTTTAAGTATAAGTTTTAATATTTTTTGAAGTTTTGCGCTTCTTGCCAAAAAAAAAGAAGAGAAATGGATAACAAGGATTGTATAAATTGTGTGATTCAGGGAAGTTGACTAATAACAACTTATTCGGCGGTCAATAATTGTTGGGACTTTTTTTTTTTTTTTTTGTAAAATTCGTGATCTTATACAAAAGTGATAATATCACGTCACGTTTATGTAGTCTTTATGAAGCGAAAGAACGTGGATAACCTCATTATTTAATCCAAATCTTCTTGTGTAATGCCTCCTTTCGAGAATTGCAGTCAGATAATAATAATATTAATGTTCATATGAACTTAAATTTATGCATTTTTTTTTCATTGTCACAGTCGACTTGTGACACGACACATATATCTGGAAAACATCAAAATTAGTACATTCTTTTTTGATGAACTTCGTTAATTCAGGTAACTGTGAAAATATCTACGATATATATTCTATAGAGGATACCTTCTCTTTTTTGCACTTATAAGTGAATGACCGTTTTTAACATCAAGAATAAATTTTAAATATTTATTTTTAAATACGTTTTCCATTTGAACTTATTTGTTATCAGTTTATAATAAATCTTCAAAGACAGCCACTATCTCCACACCCTTAAAAACGTTTGGCGTTACGCTCAAATAACATTAAAAAAAAAAATATGTCAGAAAAGCAACTTTAGTCGCTTTTTTACGATTTTAAACTTTATGTCATTTTCGAAAGGTTGATTACATGAAATTTAATGATTTTTAAAATTTTTTTTTTAAATTTCTGCATTATTCGCATAAACACAAAAGTCAACCAAATAGAATATCTCTATGTATTAAACATAGCATAGCTGTGTTGCGTGTTAGGATTTTTTATACAAAAAAAAAAGTGTAAAAGCAAAAAAAATTTTTTATGGGAATCTATTTTTTTATTATTATATATATATATATATATATATATATATATAATTTTCCATATTTTTTACCATCATATATTTATATCATATACATATATATTTATATTAACGTGTGTGTGTTTGTATTTGTGTAGACAATTGTTTCTCAACTTGTGATGTGAGATTTTTTTTTCATTTATATGCAATAACATGAAATGATGAATTTCCTGTACTCTTGGGTTAGGAGTGCGTTTGTGCGCGGTAGTTAAGTTTTCCTATGACCTTAAGGTGTTGTTATTGTACAAAATATGTGCATTATAAAGACAAATGGTAAAACTATATGGCCCACGGGTTGAATCTTAGTTAAAAATAAATTCATAACGATCATGTAACGTATAATTGTATTTATAAATTGAAAAGTTTTCTACTACTCGGACATAGTTCGACAATAGTTCGTAACATTTTGATTAAATTCTTTCGAGCTTTTCCCTTCTCTTAAAAATTCTTTTAGTGACAAATTAAATTTATTTACAACTTTTATGTCCAAAAAATAATTAAAATATAATTAAATTAATTTTAAAAAATAATTAAAATATAATTAAATTAATTTTAAAAAATAATTAAAATATAATTAAATTAATTTTAATTTTTTTTTTAAAATATAATTAAATTAATTTTAATTTTTTTTTTATGCCAATTTTTAAAATTTTTGATAGATATTTAAACAGATAGCTGAATAAACGGATGAACAGCAAAATAGAGTGATACACGTATGAGCGACTATTTTAATGTAGGATTTGATGGATCTAGAGACAAGCAAGTTTGGATAGAGAGTTAATTAGATTAATTAGGGAAGTTAGTGGATGTGAAGGTTGAATTAAGAGAATTGCATGGATAACGAGACAAGTGTTTGGGTACACTATTGTATGTATTGACGCATGAGCGAACGAATGAAAACGAACAATTAGTCTTCTATGACCAAATTAATACAAAATTTGGCAGCGATCAATAATGCAGATATATTTTAGAGACTTCTAAGTATTTTAAAATATCTACAACACTTCGAAAAATTTCTCAATCGATCTATTACTACCTCATAACTTTTAACAAATTGTCCGTTTTCGGGATTCCCCGAATATCGAATTATATATAAATGTTACAAATATGGGAATAAAACAATTAATATATTAAGCAAGAACTTATAACTGACATGAGTTCCCGTGTTACAAGCAGAATAGCAGCATTAATATAACTCAGTTCAGTGATAGGTATTAAAAAAAAAAAAAAAAAGAAAGAAATGAAAAAATATAAGGGAAAATGTTAATTGTTAGTTGCGGTTTTGTGGCTTGAACTCTAAAAACACCGTTATAATATTTTTCATCTCCTATATATACATGTATGTCTACAGGTAAAGATTTTTCTCTTTCTTCGCTTTTTAAATGTTTTGGTGTTGATTGCTGTAAATGATATGCATATCATAATAATAACAATAATTAATTGACGGCAGTTAATCGCTGTCATCACCCCGCGTTTGCTCCGGTACAGACTAACACTCTACCGTATAAATTATAAATTATAGGCCATTTTTATAGGAATCACAGGCAGGTGAATGCATCCTAACTTTGTCCTGACATTTGCAACACACGCTAAGAGATATATGTCCAAACTTCATTAAAGATTACATTATTCGTGAACTTGAAATCAAGCTAGAAAACTGGAAATTTATAAAATATGTTTCTATTTGATTTTTACAAATTAACTTTCGTTGAGAATATTTTTAAAGAAAAATCGCGAAAATCTAACTAAATATTTATGGATAGTTTATAAAAATTTTAAATAAAAATTAAAAAAATAAATTTTAATCTAAAGCTTAGTACGGGCATTACAGGTATTTTATGTAAAAACGAATTATAATTAGATGGTTATTTAAAATTATATTTTTGGACCGATTTTTTACTTACTTCCTTAGCTTTTTTGATTAATGAGTTTTAATGGATATTGTTAGGCTTCACAGATGTTTTAATTTCTTACTTGTTAAGCTTTTCAACTACATCAGGTTCATATTTATTCAGCTATTCAAGTTGCTTAGGTTTCTTATTAGTTCTATAGTTTTAATTGCCTCACGAAATACTACCAACTTCAATAATGATAATCGTCCATTAACCGTGCAAAGAGTGCCTGTTAAGTAATTTTTTGTTATAAATAGTTTCCTTTTCTTTTTTTTTTACAATTCCTAATAAAGACTATATATTGGATTTATTATGATTAAAACGATTACATTTTTAATAGTGATGTGAAGCAGAATTCTGAGCCAATCAAATTATGTCCATCTGGTCAAATTTTTATAAAATCTATTATCCAGCAATTGTAATATATAACTCATTGATAATTGATACCAAACTATTCATACTTATACTTAAAGGTTTAGTGAGAAGACGATCTCGTAACTATATTATTATATATTATATTATATATTAAAAATTTCAAAAATTAATTATTGAAACTAAAGTATGCATTGAATCCGAGCGATATTTTAAACAATTATTATTGAGTTATAATTCGAAATCGAATGCATTATTACAGTGGGCTATGTATTTAATAATTGCTAACTTTTGTCGTGTGTTCATCATTTATACAAAAATATTAAGAATTCCTGACTAAAATAGTATTAAGAATTATTTTTATTATCTGTAGTAAATCCAAGAAATTGCGATTTCAGTAAACACTCTACTTATTATAATATGCATTTTCTCTCTGTTTCTTTGTCTCTCTCTCTCCCTCTCCCTATCTCTCGCTCTATCTATCTATCTCTTTCTCCCTCTCTGTCTCTCTCTCTCTCTCTCTCTCTCTCTCTCTCTCTCTCTCTCCTTTTCTCTCTCTCTATCTCTCTCTCCCTCTT
>KK351021.1:497768-516286 GCA_000671755.1 Glossina brevipalpis | reverse complement strand
TGCATTTTCTCTCTGTTTCTTTGTCTCTCTCTCTCTCTCTCTCTCTCTCTCTCTCTCCATATCTATCGCTCTTTCTATCTCCATATCTATCGCTCTTTCTATCTCTCTCTTTCTTACTATCTTTCCTTTTCTCTCTCTCTATCTCTCTCTCCCTCTTTCTCTTTTAGATTTTCCTGCACTTTTTTTACACGCATTTTCTTAGGATTTATATACAATCAAAGCCTCACTTTTTATACACTTCATCGAGAAATTACGGGTCCATTCATTCCGTTAAAGTGTTTCTAACACTCGGAAAGAATCCTCAAAGATCCTATGAAATGTATGTATTCTGTATAATGATACAAATTTGCCCCTGTATTCTACGGATAATTTTACAGTAATTGTACAAAAATGGAAAAATTCAACAGGGTCTGTCTAATATTGTAGGCAGATGTATACATGTTGAGATTTGTTTTTTTTCTTTTCTTAATTTCATTTTAAGATAAAGACGACGGGTATAAAAGATTCGGATACAGCAGAATATAATTTTCTTAGTCGTTTCTTTGTTCTAATCGTTTTCCACTTCATTTAAGAAAATATTTTATAGCAAATTGTTGTCGCAATGTTTTATTTTGTCTCAACTTATTTTGTGTCTTTCTCATCGTTTTCTGTCTGTGAACTCTAATGCATTTTCCGAGTATTTAAAAATTTCCTTTGTAAATTATCACTATAGCTTTTTTGCTCTTGTTAGTTGTTAGTTGTTATTTGACTCTTTGATACATTTTTGTTCATTTCAAGTTCAATTCAACGTTAATATTACTTTGGTAACATTTGAGGTGGTGTCATAGTAATTGAGCTGTTGTGGCGAAGAAAAGAAACTTATTATAATAAGTGTCTCATAGATAAATATTAAACTCCTATTGTTGTTTCTGATATTGTTGTAACTTAGAAAGTGTGACATTTCTTCTCTTTAGTTTTTTTTTTCTTTTTCAATTTTCTTCGCTTCATACAATCTTGCGTTACCAATATGTTAATGAATTTTGTGCGGTTATTTATTGTGTATTTATCTCTATAGGTCTTGAAGTTAATTTCGTTTTTTTTTTAAATTTATTTATTTTTTGGTTTTCTTTTCATCTTTACTTTCCAAACAATTACTATAAAATCAATAGATGAAAATATAGGCTAATAGTTATTAGTTAAATGTACGTACTTTCTCAAAAAAGAGAAGAAAAAAATTCCATATGATGATAGAAAAAATTGAGTGTAAACAATAAATAATACTTAGGTTTCCTTTCATTGATTGATTTCATTACTCAGGCCAGTTATATTACAGAAATTTTTATTATTTCATTACAGAAGAGTACTTAAGTAATTCAACTCAACTTACAAAAAACAAGGTAACAGTTGAGAGTTAACACTATTACATTCTACAGTTTCTAATCAAGAGCTCAAAATGATATCATAAAATGATTAAAAGCGAATCGATTAAGAACTGACTTCAAACATTTATTTGTACTTTACAGTAGTGGTCAAAGGCATTGGATCTACTGTTTATTGTATTCTCAAAAGAGAAAAGAAAGAAAACAAATTCGAATAAAATAAACAAAAAAAATTAAAAATAAATAAATGTGTGTTTATACACACATCCTCAGGGGAAAAGAGAAATGTATGATATTTGAAATCCAAAAAAAAATTAAAAAGAAAAAAAATATGTAAGAAAATTATATTCGGCTGTGATTGATTTTTTTGTACCCCCTTCATCTTGAAAAAAAAGATAGATACTCCAGAATATTGGGCAAACTTGTTGGATTTTTCCTATTTTGATTATTTATCTTTTATAGGAGTTTAGGAGTAGTATGCAAGACACCCAGAAAGCAAAGGTGTTTTGAGATGATATTGCATTGTAGGCGTGTTCTTTAAGCGATTTAGTCAACTTTCAATATTAGAACGCGTGCACGAACCTCCAATGTTTCTGTCAATATTTAGAGCCGTTGCCTGCATTTTTGCGGCTATCCAAATATTTACCATAGACATTAGCCAGAAGGACTGACGGACAAATAGTCAGATAGATTGATATGTCCAAAAGCGATTTTATAATTTGATGCTCATCAGGAATATGTATATTTTGTGGCATCTCTGAAGCTTCCTTTTGGGTGTCGTAAACCGCTTCTTCGTTTGTGGGTATAACAACTTTCGAAAGACATAACCTTAACAGTTAAAATTTTTATTTAAATTTGGAACTTGTTTCGGTCTCGGTGATATATCACGAAATGTCCCAGTTATCGTAATTTTGTTGTAAAGAGATGATAGAATCAAATGTGTCGAATGTAAAAACTATGACAATTCCGTTCGGTATTATTTTGCACTTTGCATATTCATCACATGCCAGTTTCATCCGGCATTGCTTTCTAACTTGTTAACCATTTTTTATTTTTTTTTTCTTTTATATAAATAATTTTGTCCATCTCTTTGTAATACAAAAAAAAAAAAATCTTATAAGCAACGCCTATAAAACAATTTAAAAAAAAAATTCTATAAATCAAAAACTTACACTTAATAGAAAGTCAAGTAATTGATTGAAAACTCCGTCTTTTCAATATCATTTGATTAATGATGTGCGTTGGTTGATTACTTTGGTAATTTAGAATTTTTTAAATTTCACTTTTTTCTCAAAAGACTTGATTGACTTCAGTTTCGATAGTATATCAAACACCTGTTTTAAATTCTTCTAACCAAAGAAAAAAGCGAGATTTTAGAGTATCTTGCGCTTAATAGAGTTCATAATGACACAACAAGAAAACAAATTTTATGATTGATTTGAAAGCTTATGATATTAAAAGAGAAAACTAAAAAAAAAAAAAACAAAAAAAAATACGTAAAATATGATAAATACTTTTAGAAGAAATAAATTCAAAATCAAGAGTGATTAATTATTCAACTGGTTGTGAATGAATGAACATTTCAAAATTATTTGAAAATTCGTAGACATCATGAACGCGTTATGAGTTGTTGGCTAATTTTGGTGACAAGTGAACTCAATGTTAGAGTTTTTCTCTTGGCTTTTTTTTCTTATTTTTTCTTTTTGATTTTATTTTATTATTATTTTTTTTTTATTTTTAATTTTTTCTTTTTTTTGCGTTTTCAGCTAAACAAAATTAAAAGTTTATTCAGTTGTGGTAAATGCCATAAATTATAAATAATTATTGTTTGAAAAAATGATTGATATTTCGAAATCAGGACAAAAGACTTGAAAGCGAAAAAACCAAAATACCATATAAACTTAATATTATTGCAAAATTGTTTGCATTGAAAAGTAGACAACGGATGTGTTGATTAAAATTTAATGGCATTTTAATCGCTAGCAAAAAAAAAAAAAAAAAAAAAAACAATTGAATGTCAAAAAAAAAACAAACTAAAATAAAAAAAAAGAAAAAGAAAAAAATTAAATTAACACACATCCTCAGAAGGAAAGAGAAAAATATGAAATTCAAAATCTACAACTTTTTTTTTCCATAGCAAATAGGAAAATGTTTTCATAGCAATTAAAGTGAAATTAAAATAAAATAGTTTAGAGCAGACTGGTACTGAACGACTTTTTTATGCTTTTGATCTCATTACTGAATCAAATTAGTTTTCAATGCAACAATTAATTATATGAATATTGCTTCGAATGCATTTATGAAAAAGAAAGTATTTGTTATATCGAATTCAAATCTTAATCTGATTAAAAAAAAACACGATTCATAAGCTTTTTAAATCCTATCTCCGGCTGTTGTACAAGAAAGAAAAAAACGAGTTAAATAAAATCTCGTTCTTCGATAGAGGATATAAAAAAAAAAAAAAATTAAACTCTGACCATGAGGTGTATGTAATCTTCGGAATAACTATTTCCTAAATCTGATACATGAGAACTGTTGGTGTCCCAGTTAGCTATACGAGAATATATTTGCTAAACAAGCATTTGATACTTTAATGATAATTCGTAAAAACATTTTAAAAGTTCCTTTTCCCTTATTTTTTTCAATATTGATAGGAGTAGGACTGCGAGGCCATAAATTAAGCATAAATGGTTCTAAATGTTATTTTTTACGTAATCTGTTAGATTATAAGAATATAAAAGGCTGGACAGAGACATACTAGCGATTACAGTTGTATCGATTTAGCTTCTTATGTTGACCTAAAATATGTACATTTTCTATAGCCTTGAACCTCAATCGGAATGACAAGACTAAAACAATTGCATCGTTCAGTGTTAGACACAGCAAGATGTAAAATAAATCATTAGGTGTTTTTTTTTAAAAGCCTGTAGAACATCAAAAATTCGAGTCCATTCTTTTATTTCTTATTTATTCGTATATACAGCAACTTTTGAGTCCAACTAACTCCTTTTTTTACGAAAATTTTAACAACTTATCTTAATGGACAAATTCAACATCAGATTCAATATCGATTTAAGTTTGTTTGTCTGTCTATTTACCTCTCTTCATGTATACATTATTAACTTATATTCAATCTACACGAAATTTTTTTAATATTTTGCACACTGACGTGTTTTAACTCTTGCATAAAAGCTTCTCCACAAAGGCTACTCCCCATGTAGTGCGTTATTTTCAAAAAAAAAAAAAAAAAAAATCCTTATATGAAAAAAATTTTCATTTTCATAATTTCTCGACAAAAATCGCTAAGTACTCCATACTATGAAAAATTAATATGAAAAATTATTCACCAGATTATTAACCCTTCCCATGTCATCCATTTTATGAAAAAGTAAACCTTTTAATGGCAAAAAGGTATAACTTTTAATATTTTATGATGAAAACCAATTCATACTAACATGAGAGAAAAATTAACTGCACCTACTCTACTATACATGCGACGACCATGTAGATCTATTTTTTTTTTAATATAATAATAAATAAATAAAAAAATTCACTATTGATTTCAATTCTCAACTCGATTGATATACGAAAACAGATGATTTGGTGTTAAATTTTAATTTTAAAAATTATTCAAAAATATTATATTTATTATCATAATTTTTGTTTGTTTTTTGTTTATTTTCAGACTCACACAATAGACTGAAACGTTCATCCACATCTGCCACGGATAAAACACCACTTACAAAACCATCTGGACCACCAACTAAGGTATGTCGTTTTGTTAATTGTATCTTTCAGTTCTTTTACAAAATGCATGCATTTTTGAATCATTATCTTATTCAATATACTTCATTAAGCACACACTCACAATATTGGACACTACTGGTATATGGACAAAAAAATTATCATTAATATACAATATATTTATTGTATTTGTGTTTTTGTTCTAAAGAGGCATTCATTCTTAACTCAATTAACTACACTGACGACAACTTAAAAGATTTCAGCAAAAAAATTGAAAGGGTTTTTTTTTAAGTAATAAATTCATTCAAACTTTTAAATTTCCGGCAACGGAAAAACTGCTGCAATCCAAAGAAATCATAGACAAAAAACGTTACTAACAACAATCGAGGCATTCGATATAATTAATAGTTGACCGTTAAAATGCAAAAAACGGCTACAAAATGCGAAAATTTATTATTAGCTTTAGAAAAAAGTGTCAAAAAAAAAAAAATACTAATAATAGAATCACTGAATTGGAATGCGCTTCCAATCTTATTGTAGTCACCTTCTCCTTAGCACCGATTTCTGGCGATGATAGATAGAAAGATTGATTTACTGATTATTAAACAACACTTGACGGCAATAGAAAGAAGAAATATAGATTAAGTTTATTGTGTTTGATAAAGTCTTCAAAAACAGACAGACAGATAGACAGTAAAAACAACAAATTTGAAACACTTAATTAACCCTTTTGTGGCAGTTACAATAGTCAATATTCAAAGAATAACATGGAAAAGCATGAGTAATATAATCCATCTATAGTTCTAGAATGATACACTATACGCGTATCATGTAACATAAGCGACATAAAAATAGTATGCTTACATGCTCGTATAATAATCTAAAAATTAATTAATCAATTAAAGGGAATAAAGATATCAAATTTTAAATTTGTATTGATTTTAAGCGAGTCCATAGACCATAGACTCTTGGTTGATTTTCGATTGCATTGAAGTTAATTAGAAAGAGTAAGGGAAGAATTGAAAATGAATATTATTTTTCTATATATTGCGATAATTTTCAAGTTATAATCACGATCTCAATAGACACGAACAGGTTACGAATAGATGGAATTAAATTAATTCTGTCCTTTACGATTCGATCAAAAATATTTATATTCATTTCACTTAATGGAAACTTCGATGCCTACTTTTATGTGTTATAAATATATATATATATATATATATATATATATAAATGTAAATATAAATACATATATATATGTATATATGTGGTAAATAAATATTCAATATATCGCCCCATTGCTAGATACAGCAAAAAACAACCATTGCTCCATTGCTCCATTGCTTCATTACCGTCAATACTGAATACTTTTTTTTTTCTTCTATAAAAGAATTCATAGACTTATATATATAAATAAATAAAACTGATAATGAAATTCATATACAATTTGTGGTGTTATGTGACCGTAATTTCTGCCGTTGAGTATTTTAAAATTTTTTATCAATGATTTAAATTTAATTTGCTTTCATCACTTACCCACCAACCACCACCGCCAGCGTTATAAAAAAAAAAAAAAGAAGTAAAATACATACAATGCTCTTGTGTCGGCTCTCATTTATTTATTTATTTATTTATTTTTAATTTGGTTTTTTTTTTTTTATTGGCAGACCACGCGTTGTGCAAAAATCTATTGTTAATATCTCTAGATAGGTGTTGGAAAGGCTACGTTAGGCACACATAACAGAAACGAACAGTATATATACATGTATATATATATATATATATATGTATATATATATACATATATATGTATATGTATATATATACATATATATGTATATGTATATATATATACATATATATGTATATATATATACATATATAGCTAATGTTGGTCTCTATAGAGAATTGTTTATATACACTTACTCTCGTATACGCGCATAGCTGTCTGTTATTAACTGTAATACACACTAACACATAATCACAAAAACGGTTTTTACGATGTTCTAATAAGTGTATAAACATTGCATTACATTCTCCGATTCTAATTCTTCTTCAATACCATAATAGTAGTGTTAATGATGACGATCATGATCATCTGTATGCGGCGTACTGCTAACACATTGGCACAATTCCCTCGTTATAAACAAACAAATAAACAAACAAACAAACGAACAAGTAAACGAATAAACAAACAAAACCGTACACAATAAAATAAAAACATTCTTATTCAAGTGGTATATATCTAAAGAGATATGCGTTCCGTAACTTTTAAAATGTGTACATGTGTGTGTGTGTGTGTGTGTGTACGTGTGTGTACGTGTATACGCAGTCGATGATGCAAAAGGAACAAAAGCTAATGTAACGTATAATTTATTTAAGAACTACTCTCGAGAACGGAAAGAACGACCATTTTTTCTTTCTTTTTTTTTTCTTATTGCTATTGTCCATCAGTATTACACACACACACATACACACATACATACACGTATACACATACATACATCCATACATACATACATCCATATGTACATATGTTAAATGCACTTATAAGGCCATGGTAGCTAGTAGCACACTGTCTGTCTGTCTGTCTGTCTGTCTGTCTGTCTGTCTACTCTATATTTGCTTTGTACAAATGTTTAAATTACAGTAGAGACCAACTATAGTCACAAATATAAGAATTCCCTTAAAATTTATATACCATTTTAACTTAGCTACAGTTTCGATCAAAGTCAATTCGCGTAGCATATCATTTAAGAAGTATTGAGCTTTTTCATCTCATTATAATATTCAAATTTCAAATGCTATACTATATGAAAAGCAATCCGTCCAATAAAACGTTATAATAATAGGTGACGTCTAAACTTTTCTACCACAAATGTCTCCAAACGTGAAAATTTCATTCCACTCTTACATACTTGATTATCGACGGATTGCGAAACAAAAAGTAACTAATAAAAATATTTGGTCCTTAAGAAGTAAGCAATGAAATATTATATGGACATAGGTTCTCTTCTAGTGAAGATCTCTAATTCGTTCGCTCTCCTATGAGTTAAGAACTAAAATGCAACTCCTCACTTAATCATTTAAGTGCTATTTCACGAAAGGCCATGTATTCGTTTATAACACCGGAGAAAAAAATTGCTTCGTAAGCTCTTGCTACTCATAGTACCTGAAGCGGAAAACCTCTGACTAGTCTAGTAGGCACTTCGTCAGATAGCCCGAAAAGTCTAATAGATATCTTATAACCTCAAGTTAGTATTCAAATACAATAGATTTGACAATCGAAACGCGATTTTGATTAGGAGTTCCACAAAAAAGTAGCCGCAACTTGTTAAAATGTCGCGTATCTTGCTACTGGGACCAAATCATATATGACTTTAATGATCCAAAAACAATTAAGAGAACTTGACTGTTACATCTAACATGGTCCGGATTTGATATGTTGACAACAGTTCCGTAAAATCTATGTATCACATTTGTTTGACCTTCGAAAGCAATTTTCGATTTTTATATTATCGGAAGAATATATAATAAAAGATTGGTAATGATAGAGTCCTTATAGGGGTGTTTATATAGAGACATTTTTAATAAATTTATTCTTAATTTTAAATGACACCGGCTCAATACTTTTTAGACAAAATTTCATAATCTTTTCTATTCTACTTGAATGAAAAATATTTCTTCACCCCTAAGTCTTATCACTCAATTATACTTTCCTGTAAATGTTCTTCTGTTAAACCTCAAGCTAACTGACTGACTCTTCTCTTTCCATTAAGTCTTTTGAATGTTTTGTTTTTTTTTTTGCTTTTAATGGATGTGTTAGAAAAAAAAAAAAGTCTTCTAATATGTTTTTACCGTCAATTCTAGTATATTGTTCCACACACAACCTTTTACAGTTTTTTTTTTAAGCAATTGATTCCTTCTAAAATGCTTAGTTACACACACGCACTTGTCCTCATACATACATACGTACGTACGTACAATTACAAATAAAAATAATTTCATCAACTAGTTTCTTCCATTATTGCTGTATTCTAAACTGGGCAACATTCTTAAAGTGTTCGGCTAGTTATGCTCTTTATTTTTTTAATTCTAACACAACTAGTTTTCTGTCTCCATACGTACATGCAAACGTGTACTTTAAGAGATACATGTATATACGTTCCATTCAACCATATGTAGCAGTAATGAAAATTATCGTCATCGTTACTGCTCTTTTAAGTTAGTTGGTCGTTCTTTCACGCTTTAGGTTCTTCTTGTATACGTTTACTGTTCTATACGTATTTGTAATTGTTGTTGCTGTTGTTGTTGCTGTTGTTGTTGTGTGCTGCTATTGCTGTTTTTTTGCTGTGCTATCCATCATCAGGAAAAGCATATTTATTTAGATATTACGTTAGTAATATTGCATATAAAAGTATTTATTTATCAGTGAAAAAGTCATTTAACTTAAAAATAATATTAAATCGATTTCATTTTAACTTTAACTTAAATCAGAACAATTTTGTAAGTGAACTAAATAAATACTCTTTAAATTCACGTTAAATTAAAATTCTATGACAATAGATTAACTGTGTTTGTGTGTGCATGCGCTGGCTCCAAACCAACATTCGATAAGCCGTCTGATAATGTGTCTAAAAGAGACATCTCACACCATATTAACAAGATGTTCAAGGACGTTCTGAAAAGTAAGTCCTGTAGCTATAACTTTAGCTAGAAATTATCGAGCAAGAATAATTGTGGCGCCTTGAGTTCGCATTTTAAAAATGTATAGGCTCGATTATGTAATTCTCATCTAAGCGGAAAGATTCCATTGATCTGATATAGTTAAACTAGATAACTGAAGTTATCAGTATAACGTGAATGCCTTAGTTATCGCAAGTGATAGCCTGATAAACCGATTAAATAAATTATCATATAACTATTTTTAATAATCGACATTCTAGTTTTAGACCAATTGTTCTCAAATCAATTTAGTAAAGATTTTCTCTCGAATTATACTCTAACCACGTTCCACGTGATTAGTATTAATTTTAAACGAGTAATAATCATTGAGATCATTTCCGTTTTTTTTTCTTTTCATTTAGCGATCGTGATAGTAGTTTTAAGCGGCAACCACACCCATTTTGAAAATCCAATTTATGATTTAGAAGTCAAAATATGTATACGAAATTTTACTTTTCCATTTAATTTCTTTTGATAGTGTTTGGAAAACGTACCTAAGTCTAGACTGACAAGAGAATAGAAATTTTTACCCCGATGTATGAACAGAGAAATAATCATGGGTTGGTTAAGTCAAAACATTCTATAGTATATATACACAAAAAATCAGAAATATTTTACAAAGTTTTCTATGCGCACTTTCGAATTATGCTTTAAATTGAGAAAAAAGTTTGATTTGATTTGGCGTTAAGAAGACCTTCGGGAATTTATAACGTCATACCGCATCTAGTTTTGCTTACGACACTTGTACCTCAGTTTTGTATTGCTTTTTTGATACAACGAATGCTAAAATCCAGATAGTGGGTATTCAAGATTCTCCTTTCGACGAATAGAAATTTTTCTTATTATTATTTTTTTCATTTTAGTAAAATTTAATATGCGTTTACGTGAGTGTTGGGGACTCGTTGTGTTGAGTAGTCTATGTGATAGCGTGGTATTGTTAGGTAGTTGAGGTTGTTGTTGTTGTTGTTGTTGGCTAACGAAAGCATTTGTCTTAGTGGTACGCCGTTGAAAACTTACACAGACGACCAGTTAAGTTACAGTTATTTACAACGGCCTTGCCTGCTGAGCAAGGCAATTTATTATGAATAAAAAGAATTTTTCGTTAAAAACGAATAGGAAGGAAAAACACGAAAGGCGCATATATACAAATATATATATATATGTATATACATATGCATAATAGCAGGGCCCATATAGAAATATTTTTGTTTTTTTTTAATTTTAATATATTGCCGGTACGAACGATTATATACATGATTCCAGCTTAAGTGTAATTTTTAGGACCTCTCCTTACCTCTATACGTAACTAAATAACTGGGTCTTCTTTTAGTCGATGTTATGAAAAAGCACAGTTTTTTTTTTAATATTTCAATATAAAATTTGGAAGGGATCCAATTAATATATATATAGTCATAGGAATATAAAGAAAATCAAGCTGAAAACTTTCAATGTCAAAGGAAGGAAGAATGTCACCTTTTTGTGTAAAATAATAAAAACAAAAAACCTTTCGAAAGACTGGAGACAAAATAAAAACGACTGACAATATGTTAAGCTAAACGTTAAAATTAATTTTCTTTGTCCGAGAATATGGTTTATATTTTAATTCTTATGTGTGTTGATCGATTATATGATATGTCTTTAAAAAATAACATTTAATTTAATAAAGACTTGAATCTTTTCTTTTTCTTCTTTCTTTTGAAAACTTTTCAAACTTTCATATCAAAATCGGCAGATTAACCATAACGATGGCATCCATCCACTAAATGGTTGCAGAGATATTACATTCACTTTCATTTTCTTCATCGTAAAGAATAATAAAATACTTCTTTCCAATGTTTCCTTTATTCGAACACATACGAATTGAAATTGAAATATTTGTTCTTGTCCAAAATTATATTTCATTTATTGTATTTATTTATCTAGTCGATCTATCTTTTTTTTTTAAAAAAAAACTTTTCTTTTCCTAATCGAATTTTGTTTTTAATTCAAAAATTTTTTTTTCATTAATTTTAATATTAATTATAATAATAATAAATAATTTTTATTTTATTTAACATTTTAATTTAATTCAAATAATATGTATATGAAAAATCTACAAAATTTTTAATGAAGGCAGGAATAATACAAAAATTTCTTGATATAATTAAGACATGATTAACTTTGCAATCTATTTAGAAAATATTTGGACTCAAAGTTGACAACAGCGCGTTAATAGTTATAGTTATATTTATATATTTTTATATTTATTTATTTATTTATTTTTTAAATTGCAAACGATTTCTGATGTTTAGCATGTTTTCTTAAGCCTAAGTTGATGTTATTCTCACACAAATTCTATGCATGAAAGATCCTATTTTGTAAGAACAGCAAGTGTTAGTAGTTCTACTAAATTACTATTGATTTATCATCTGCTTAGCAATCACTTATTTAGAAACGAACATTTATATTCAATAATAACATCATGCAGAGGAAAGAGAACAATTCTCACTTCATTATGATTTTATTGTCTTCGTTATTTGCGGATAAAAACAGATATACATACGCCCGAAATTTCATAGCAAACTAAAGAAAAGGTCAGGTGTTAATATAATATATGTGATATGTGACATTTTAGGTCGAAGGAATGCTATGAATTAGGTAGTTTTTGTTTTTTATGTTGCTTTACGATAAATTTTACCTGTCGATCGCTTTCGAATAGACTAAAGCAATATTGATCAAAAGAAAAACAAATGTGCAAACACTACCGACATTCCTTTTTATATCCTTTCTATCTTATTTGCAAACATGTGTTTTATGTGTTAATTATTTACAGCTTTTTTGGTTACATCCTTTTTTCCTTTTTCTATTCGCTAAAAGAAACATCGATAGTTTTTTTCTTATATATTCTTTCCTAGCATAGACACTTACCTAGGTTAAAAGCTATGCCGAAATTTCATTGGACCGACGTAGCTTTTTATGTTTAAGTTTTGAATTTTAAGAATCTAGAGAACAAACTATCTGCCTCATGCTGAAATATCAATTTTATTAGTTAAAAAATAATTTATTATTATTATTTTGGTTTTAATTTCTAATTAATTATTTAAATCTTTACAGTTTATTAAAAGAATTTTTCGTTTACTATCAACACACACAACAATGCGATAAGAATTGTGTGGAATTACCAAAACAAAAAGTTGCTAGAATTTACAAATTTTAAAGAAAGCTTTTTCAATTTACTATAGATAAAGTTTATTATCTATTGATGTTTTTTTTTAAGATTAGCAAAACTTTATTTCTATGATTGGCGTCATTTCACATATGCCGCTAGTAAATTTCTTATATTAAAAATTTTCTTTTTTTTTGTTTCATATTTTATGTTTAACCTATAAAAACAAAATTTTTTATCTACAGATTTGGTAATGTTTTTATTTATCGTAAAAAATGCTACACTTTCGATAAATTGTATTAAAGTAATTTTGTGAATACTGAATTATTCTGATGTTACAGGGTGAAATATATTGTAATATATTCCTAACAAGCTGAATTGTCTAGAATAATATTCTTTTCCGTCTTTTATTATGGCAATACTGCCACGTGATAAGAAACTTCGCTAAACTAGCTAAGCAGTGCTTTCAAAACTTTTTATTTGCTAAGTTTTTGTTTACCATGTTTGTGTTTTGTTTATTCCTAAGGCTAGAAACGCAATGGAAGCTTGGTTGCTTTTTCAAGTCTCGGAATTAAATTCGTGTTCATTACTTTCAATGTATTCAACTTTAACTCCTAGAATTGAAAAATCAATCAAGCCTTTATTGTGTTTTCAACTTGAGAAGCAAATCTGTATATAATAGTTTTTAGTATGCAATGAAAATTTTTTCTCATAATTAAATAGCTTAATTTGCTTTGCTGTTTCATTTTTCTTTGCATTAATTTATCTAGTAATTAAATTTTAAATAGCCAAGTTTTTCAGTCTGCTTTACTCCATTTAGATACTGTTAGGAGGTTTTTTATTAAATCTTTATAATTTTCTTGTTATTGTCGAAATAATTTCTTCGCTTTAATTTGATTTTCCAACGTGTATTTAGCAAAGTATTTTACTTTTTTTGTTTTTGCCAGAACTTACAGAAGACTCTTGTATATACATTTAAAAATTGAAAAGATTACTTGGTTCGTGTCTTACAAGATTTTCTAAATAGTGTAATAATGAAATGGAATAGAATGGAAAATTACAACTCTGCGCAAATGATTGTGTCTTTCGCATATAAAATTAAATTGAGATTAATTACTGTTGGCAAGACTGTTTAATTTCACAAAGATTGTCTTTTTGTCATCTCTTTTATTCTCACTTGGTAATCAGTTCATTTTCGATTCTCATGTAGGAAAGTCTGGTTAATGAAATTGTCGGTATATTTTCGTTCAGTTCTATTTACACATTTTATGTTGGACACCAAACAACGGCAGAAAGAAGATGTGCTTATGTGAATAAAATATACATTTTTATATATTTTTTAATAGTTCAAAGTGTGGTTTTTGTAAATATGTAAATATGTGAAAAACTGAAAATCGATTTTAGTTTTTTTTTAACTCTTTCTCAAGACTATCATCGAAATGCAATATATTTTCCTAGGTTTTATTTGCTGTTCTTTCTAAAAAAAACAACAACAACAACAACGAAATTTGTAGGCTGAACACAAAAAAGAAAACTTTCATTTTTGGTGAAACAATATTTATTTATTGCAGTAGAAAAAAGGTCAACATTTTTTTTTGTCCTCGTTGACATTATTTTGCGGCGTATGTGAAAAACAAAAGACAAAAAAGTGAAAACCATTCTACGTTGCCCGGCCTCGTCTCATGCCGTTTTCCAGTGTTATCAATAGTAAATGCAACAAAGGTGAGACTACATCATCTCTCCTAAATTGCTTACCTTTTAACTAATCTCACTTATGAGGCAAGATGATTTATAAGCAACTTGTTATTATTTATTTTTTTTTTTTCATTCACAGTTCTTTTAATTTTGTGAAACACAGATATGTACTTCTGTGCACTGATATATGCATGCATGTATGCACAGTGTGCACAGTTCGTTCATTGTGAAATATGAGTCATTTCATCAACAAAATTTTTTTAACTCTTCGAGAAATTGTTATTGTAGAGTTTTTCTTTCCAGTACATTCATATATTATTAGAGAACATTGTAGTTAAGTATATTTCGTTACTCTTATCATCTTAAATGTGAAATGTAAAGAACAAAAAAAAAACAGTATAACTAACTACATTGTGTGGTTTAAGTATTTTCATAGAGTAATCTCTCCATTTAAAATTGACAAGTAAACTATAATAATGCGATATTTTCTTTCTAACTAAACCACATCATGGTTTGTAATCAGACAACTTATCAAAAAAATGTATTTAAATTATTTGTTAATAATTTGATTTCACTCTTGTTCCACAACAAAACTATGTTTTTTTATATCCGGTTGTTTGCAGTAATGTTCGGCTTGACGTGTAAAATTGTTGTAGTCATTTGTTGTCCTTTGGAAATTGCAAAGCGTACTTTAGCTTAGAAATTTTAAATGCAATAATTCTTATATCCCTTATTGAGCTTAGATATGCAACCTTAAAATATTTCTTGTAATTTATATCTATCGCTCCAGCATGTATAATGTGATTGTAATATGAAATATGTTGTCCGAGGTACCCGAAAAAATTTATGTTTTTGATTAACGATTTGAATCAGTCGATTTTGAATCGATTATAAAGCTGAAATTTGCCATATATCAAGGATGAGTATGAGTAAAGTGAATATGAGCGAGCAAAATTTATCCTTGAAAGGATCAAGTTCCTCTATGAGCAGGGACAAAGCATTAAATATGCAATTCAAATGTTCTCGGAAAGCCCTTTTTTTAAAAAAGAAATTTACAAACTATAACATACAAGCCAACGTACAAGCCCATTATTGAAATAAAATTTACTGCAAACTCCAAATATATTCAAAATCCGGCTCAAAAATATTCCTATTTGATTACATGACATTTAAATAACATTTTGCAATATTTATTTGTTGAGTTCAAGATTATGGCTATCGAAACTGGTTTTAAAAGTGCACGCGCTCTCTATTTTATTTTTATTTCGTATTATAGCATGATGCCATTGTTTTGCTCATGATATTCCTGTCATGATTGCATTTTACCATTTATATATTCTAGATTTACCTAATATGTATTGAATTCTACCGCTATAAAGGTGAATATAATTTTTGTAGTTACACCAAAGAAATATTTGTAATGGATCCCTGATCAGAAAGTATATCGGAAACATTTTTTTTGGCGCTCGCTGAAGGAGACACTCTTCGATTCAAAGTTTTTCTTATTCGTGTTAGATTAACTTTAAGTCAAAGGTCAAGTAAGTTCGTTCATAATTTTGCTCAAAATTGCCCAAAAAAAGACCCATAGGGCTGCTTAATGCAAATTTGTGTTCACTGAAGTATCAATCGTCCCCGAAATTTAAAATTTAAAAATTAATTAATTATAAAATCATTGCTCGCATCGATTTGATTTTTAGACAATCTGTTATTCTATGAAATTCTTAAAATTTCCATGAATTCCGTTAATTATTTTTTAGTTTCAACTTTCACGTTGTTGAGTAGAACTTAATAATAATAAAAATCATGTAAAAGGAAACTGTTGAATATTTGTTAACTGAAATCGTATAGAAAAAATAAAGTTGATTTAAATGTCATGAGGTGTTTATTTTGTAAGAAAAATGCGTTAAAATTAATTAAATATGATCAAAATGAGAAAAGAAAGCGATTTGAAAAAAGATCTTTTATAGAACCAACTATTCTAGCGCTGGACGCACGTTTGCGAAAAAGGCTTTCATCGATCATGGCTGGCGGTAGCGGCTTATTATAAAAATGGTCGCTATAGAAGAATTTTGATTGATTTTAATTTTTCATCCCTTTTTATACAAACACCTTTTCATTCCCCCAGAAAATTAAAGCTTCTCCTTCGTGATGCAACTGTTAAAAAAGGGAAAAGGGTCTCTTATAGAAAGATTGTTATTGTAATTGTTATCTGGTCTTAATAGATAGACAGTTCGAAAATATTTAAAATATTACCATAAAATAGTTTTGATTCATTCATATGCCCCAACGGGTCTTGTAATATATAATTATCGCATACAATAAAATCTCGGAATAAATTAAGTTTCCCCAGAATTGTTTTGAAAAAGCATAAGATTCTCGGGAAACCAAAAAAAAAGAGATTTTATTAGTAGAAATTTTCAAACTGAAACATAATTTTTTTTTTATAAACATTTACGTGACTTGTAGGGGCTCTCTTTGCTGTAATAGATTTCGTAGCGAAAACCATATTAGTCTGCGCCTGGTTTCGGATGGCATGTCTGCATTTCATGCATTATGATAAAATGGTAAAAATTGTTTTAATGAATAATAATAATAAAAAAAAAAGCATTGTTATATATATGTATTATTAATAAATTATTTGCGCGTGCACACACGTATACACGCACTTACATAAACACGTAATGAATGCATTTAAGTTTATCGTGGTATTACCACTCCTTTAAATTCTCTTAGGCACAAATAATGAAAAATTAAATACATTTGCACAAAAAAAAAAAAAAAAAAAAAACAAACAAGGAAAGCTGTTCACACTCGAGAGCGAACCTCGCATAACTAAAACTTAAAATAAAACAATATTCATCTTTCTTCCGTTCATTTCACGCCCACATTTAGTGTGTTAGTGCTGTCTTCGTTAGTAGGCTGAAAATGAAAACTTAGCTGAACTTGATATGATCCTATCGCCGAGACTAGATTGAATTGGTTTGGATTAGATTTATGAAAATGTACATCTGCCAGTTTCATGCTCTAGGCGATCCGATATTTTTGAGAATTTCTTGGCCATAAAAAATAATTCAGTTCAAAAAGTGCCATCGTAGGCTCTCATTAGACTTCTTTATTTAAAATTCAAAATATGTTTTCCTTCATACGTTATGACAAATTTAATATATTATCGATATTTAGTAACATTTATTGCTGCATAGATATTTGCTTTCTTTCATATGTTCTCATTCGCTCGCAATGTATGCGTTTCCAATAGACTGATTATGGCGGTTTAATTGCAATTCAAGCACAATAATTTGTTTTAGAACAAATCAGAGCGTTTAATTTTTCAACGACCGCTTTTTTTTTGTTTTTTTTATTTTATTCATTTCAAATTTTTGTTAAGCTTCACTTATTTTTTTCTCATACCAAAATACTAGTGCGACTGTTTATGTATAGGTTTTCAATCTGGGTGACATACATACAGAGATAAGTGACAAATGATTGAACATATTTTTGTATCCACCACTCTCTGTAGGTATATAAGATATACTAGTTTTGTTGTCGGATTTTGTGACATCCATTGAAGGTGTTCATCAATTGTGATCCGTATTAAATTTGTTATTATTCGGTTGTCTGCCTTATCTACTTTTGTTTTGCTAAACCAATTATTTGTCTTTCTATTCATATGTTCTTATCTCTCTCTCTCCATCTCTATCTATGTCTCTATCTACCTCTCTCTCTATCTACCTCTCTCTCTCTCTCTCTCTCTCTCTCTCTCTCTCTCTCTCTCTCTCTACCTCTACCTCCCTCTCTCTCTCTCTCTCTCTCTCTCTCTCTCTCTCTCTCTCTCTCTCTCTCTCTCTCTC